>KB294684.1:224726-235853 GCA_000328365.1 Capitella teleta | reverse complement strand
TGAAGTGTTGGAAAAATTAGGGATTAGCCCAGGGTTATTGAGAGTTTTAAGGGAGGTATATACCAACAATAAGATCAGGTTTGTGTTAGGGAAGTATGAAAGTGGATGGATGAAGTGTGAAAGTGGTGTGAGACAGGGATGTCCTCTATCTCCCATTTTATTCAATATATACATGAGAGATATTGGAGAGGTGATGAAAGAACACGTGTGTGGGATGAGATACCAGGTGGAGGGACAGGGTGGGGAAATGACAACGAAACTGTTAGGGGGATTGCTGTATGCGGATGACTTGGTGGTGTTTTCAGGGACAAGGGGGGAATGGAAAATATTATGGGAGACGTGTTAAGGGTAATGGAGGAGTATGGGATGAAGATTAATGAAGAGAAATCTATGTTAGTGGGTATGAATGGGAGATATTTGAACAGGACTTGGGAGGTGAGAGGGGAAGGAGTAAGAGAAAAGGCAGAAGCAAAGTATTTGGGCGTTAAACTGATAGGTGGGGAAGAGGGTGGGATCAACTCAGTAGAAGAAAATGTAAAGAAGGTTGCATCAGTAATTGGGATGGCTAAATTTGCAGCAAAAAGATCAAGGAGTAGGTTTGTGGTGGGAAGAGAAGCATGGAAGAGTTTGATTGTAAGTAGAGTGATGTATGCTTCAGGTGCATTAGTGTGGAATGAGAATGTACGAAAGAATGTGGAGAGAATGCAGAATGAGTATGGTCGGTGGATGTGGAGATTGGAGAGGACTGTAAGGAATGCGGCAGTACACAGAGAGTCAGGATGGAGTTCGTTTTGGGAGAGAGAGAGGAGAAGGCAAAGGTAACGTTTGTGGTGAGAGTGTTGGAGGAGGATGGGCTGGTTGCGAGAGTGGGGAGAGCGTGTTTGATGGAGATAGGGGTGAGGTCGAAGTGGTGGAAGAAGATTGGCAAGATGACGGAGGAGTTAGGTGTGGATGTATTGTCGAATTTGGCATGGCTGCGAAGAATGAGTGCGATTGGTGTGGCAGAGATGGAAATTTGTGAGGATGAGCGAAAGAGAATGAGGAAAGTTGAATTAGAGAGAAGGGTACAAGAGGTAGGAAGAATGAGATAGGAAGAACAGTTACAGAGGAATGAAAGGACGAGGAGGTATGCACAAGAGAAAGGAGAGATGAAGTTAGAGCCGTATGTGGATGGACAAGACGGGGCAGGAGTGAGGTTGATGATGAGAGGTGATTGTTTGCCAGTTAGAATGAATGTGTACAATGGAAGTATGGAGAGGATGAGAGGAGATGTACATGTGGAGAGGAAGAGACTGAAAGGCATGTGCTGTTTGAATGTGTTTTGTATGAGAGGTTGAGAGAAGAGTGGTTGAGGAGATGGAGAGAGGAGAGAGGAGATGAGGATTTGGTAGAGGGAGTACTGGGGTTCGCAGTAACATCCGCGGACCTGGAACGACTGGTGTTGAGGAGTGTAGGAAAGATTTGGAAGGAGCGAAAGAGGAGAGAGAGAGAGAGAAAGATAGAGGGCAAGGCCCTGGTCTGACGTTTGTGAGAGAGTGAAAGTGTTTGTTGTATTACTATAATTCGTTATTTTTGGCTTGTTTTTGAGTTATCTAGTCAGTAGCAAGCTAGTGCTGATGCTTATGTTACTTTACAACTTGCTTCTACATCGGTCATTTTACGTGGAGGGCTACCAGACGGCGTCCTCTCGCACTATGAATGAGTAGAGCAACGAGTATCTTCTGGTCATTTGTTTATTCATTTTATGTGTTTCTCTTTTTATTTTTATTCTTTATTTATCTATTCATTTATTTATTTATCTGTTCATTTGTTATCATTTTGTTCTGTTGTTGTGGGGAAGGGGGGAGGGAAGTAGGGCTTATTATTTGGTTGGTTATTCCAGTTTAGTTTTATTTTAGTTATTACTGTATTATTTATGAGGTTATATCTTTTAGAAATAGAAGATATAAATAAAGAGAAACTCGAACGTCAGATTGTAATAGTGCCGAAACAAAGGCACTTTAATCCAATCAACCTGAGCCTGAACCTGTACAGTCTGTACGTGCACAGAATGGCGAAATGAGGTCATTCTGTTGAACTGTTACTGTGTTGAAAGATCGAATGCTTCAATAATATTTGAAGCTCTAGTTTTGCAGTTTCAGAATTTGGCATCTTTTGAAGGTTTTGTATATATGTAGCCAATAATTGTCAAACCTTTACGAGTATAGGGTACCAAAATATACTACATGGAATATAATTATGCCATAATTTGCTTCATCTCGTTATAATTGGTGGACATCATTATGATATACATGCACTACTTACATTATATATGGCTTAATTGTGGGTAATTACTAATACTGGAATATTTGCATGTGCGTGGATTATTTGAATTAATTTCTATATAAACTAACTCCAACGATACCCCATTAGGGCGGATGTGCGTTGGTTACAATGGAAGACGCGTATCCACCCTATTGCAGCCAATACAACTGAGGGTTGAGATTAAATTGGGCAAACGTAACAGGGATCTCACCCGCAATATTTGGTGCTAATTTGCAACATACATCAAACCCGATTTAATGTATAAACAGAAAATACACAATAATAATACATGTATAATTATCAGGCAAGATATTATTAAATTAATGCCTATTGCGATGCAATATATTGAAAGTAAAGTACACTACTTATAACGCCATAATTATAACCCACTGATAGGTTGTGAACACATTTTTTCTTTCTACTTTTACGCTATATAAAATAAATAATTATGTCCTTATAATGAATCGATAGTTATGTGATATCTTAGCCTACTTCCTTGTAGTCCTGGTAAATACCGGGAAATGCCGGCTGCCTCATATTTAGTCAGCCGAATTCGGTTTTCCTTCAGCTGACAGCTAAAGTTCACATTCGTCTTTGTTCGACATGTTGTATAATAATTCAATCACTCTCGTCGAAACCTCTGATCCTAAAAACTTTCTCTAAATTAATCACGCCCACTGTAGTTCTGTACGTATATAAGTTATGCTAATCACATAAATAACACACATAATCTGCCTTATCCAGCAAAATGAAGATTGATTCTGAGCAACAATGCTTTGAGCTTGGATCAGTTTGGGCCAAGGATCCGTCATGAAATAATAAAGACGCGGAGATCAATAAGATAAATTGATCCTTCGTTGAAATGAGAATCAGTACCAGGGACGCTGATCATTCGGGAGGTGACCACCAAACTGCAAGATGTGTGAGGCGAAATCCGGTTTTTGTTTGGGGATGTCCTTCGTGACTCTCGGGGGCATTTTGCTGTGCATTTTGTGCGCAGAAAAGATCCCGAGCTATATGCACACCAAGGATTTCAAAAAGTCAACATGTCTGATACAACAGACGGCTTTCGTTGGCAACGTTTGCTGCGATATCAGTCAGCCAAGCAACTTCGATAACTGCAACACCGTGTACCCCTGCTTCAGTACACAGGTCAATTTCGACGATGGAGACGGCACACAGCAATCCGGAGTTCTCTTCGACAAATACAGGACATATGCCTATCAAAGCAACGGACTGGTGAATATCGAAATTTCCTTTCAATGCGTATATATATAAATGTTCACTTATCACACAACCCCTTCGAAATATGGTAACATATCTCTCTCATTAATTCGACTCATAGACCGATTGCGGATTTGCAACCAATCGCTGTCTTCTTGCAGTGTTCGTATTACGTTTGCGGATACCGGCCGTACGCCGACTTCTTGAAGGACGCTCAGAAGTACGCCGACGGCGACGGAGCTGCCGGTCTCGAGGTCGACTGCGCGTACGACCCCGACTACCCTAACGTGGTCATGAGGCAGGTGACCCGCGTCGACTACATCGTCCACTCCGTCCTCTGGCCGACGATCATCCTCATCATAGGCTCCGTCATCACACTGGTCTCATGCATGGCAGACGCTGAGACGAACTTCGGCAACGAGTGCTACAGACGCTGCGGAGGTAAGCATGCCTTCTCGAAGGATGACGTCGAGGATCTGACGTCTCCGGAGACGGCGGTCGTCGAGCTGAGTGATAGTACCGATGACGTGAAATACAGCTACGAAAACGAATCATTCGAAAACGAATCGTGTCCTCCACAAGATTCCGCCGGGACAAAGAGGAAATCGTTGGCTCCGGAAGCCGAAGAGGCGATCGAATAGAGTGCTACATGTGCATGCATGACCTGAGGATAGAATGAGTATCAATATCATCATGCATCATTTTTATACATATTATTACATAATGCCTCCCACGTGTACGATGTACATTGTCCTAAGTATTAAAATGCAAGTTTGGTTTTCTATTTGTGTCGCACGATGAGTGCATCCTATTCAACCGTGCATTGTATTAAATATGTATATTTCACATACCACTGATGGTAACCTATCTGAATACCTGATTACAGCTGATCTGTTCCTTTTATAGGGAGATCAGTTTATATAGGATCAATCGATTGGTTTTATATCGCGGATTTGTAACCAGAACACGCAATCCGGTAATACATGAAGTCCACGAAACAAGTGATTTTGAAGATCCACATGCAGCCATTTTGTGAATTGAAATAAAGATAATTTGCTTTTCAGTTATCTTTATGTTTGGTGAGATACTAGTTGCTATAGGAAGTGGCACTGTAGAACGACAGCCGCTGCATTTGGCTAATATATGTAATTAAGAGGCTAAAAAGAAAAAAAAAGTTCAAAAGACCTCATGCAATTATATAGGTATTTTAACAATGAAAATCAGTAAGTGGAAAAATTTTGTTTTTGAAAAATCCCAAAAATGATATAAAAATATTGTACAAGTGTTAATTGCTTTGTTGTGGCGTTATACCGTGCATCGTGGGAAAGCCATTATTTGGCTGGACTATCATGAGGTCACCAAGATACCGACTGCATGAAACAACCCCGTGACACGACCAGATTGGGGTAGATAGCCGACCAACAAACTATGAGTGATGACTTATGTTGGCTCAAGAGCAGGAAGAGAAAGAGAAACAGCATAAATTACTTTTATTTATCAGCAAAAGCTGCGGGGAAACAAAGTTAACAAATCACGCAAAGAAATCAATCAGAGCACAACATACATAAGAAGAGAAAATGAATTAAGATGACCAGAGTGGACACTTCAGTATGGTCACTGGTCAAACATGTTACAAATCAAGCGAGAAATTATCAAGGTACAAGAAAAGCGGAGAAAAAGAGAAACAAACCTGGCTATTAAGAATATTAAGAGAACCCCCAAAACCACGCAGACAAAATAAATAAGAGTTGAAAGTTGGATTCACAAAAATAGTTTCATACCAAAACTTCAATAATATCACGTTTTGTAATGATTCACCAAAAAAAAAAAAGGGAAACAACCAAAAACTATGCAAGACATTCCTGAGTTATAATAGAAATAAATTGAACAGAGATCATTAAATTCTGGAATGCAAACTAGGCTGTAAAATACAGGAGCAAAAAGAGCAATATAACATCCAAATATTTAACATCACTTCCACAAGATTCAATGGAGAATCATCTCGAGGAGAATTATTTAAAATATCTTAGAAAATAAGACTAGCTGACGAAAAATCAGAATAATCCGAATATGGCAGGAAAAAAAATCCTTAGAATATAAATAGACGTAATATGGCAAAACATAATGCAACTAAACACACAATGCTTCTGTACTCATCATTGCACTAAATTCGTTGACGCCTTCAGCAGAAATAATTCAGATATTTTTCCGAATTTCTTCAAACAAAACTTCAAACATCACAAGAATACGCTTCTTTCATGGAACTGATACCAGTTGTACTCAGATCTTTTGAGATCGACTCGCAGGTGGGGATGTGTACTTTTTCCATAACAGGAGCCAGCTTGCCTTCTGACTGTAGATAAATCTGATTTGAGACCGGTTGTCTCATCTTGGGCTTCATATTCTCCGCCTCTTCTATGGTGTCTGGGAGGGAGCAGTCTTTGGTCTCCGGCAAACGCAGAGACACAAACGCTCCGACCAACGAAAGGCAGCCAAAAATGATGAACGGTAATTGCGTGAAGGTGACCTTGCCCTGCGGTATAAATGCTTCATGAGGTCTCATGAGGGGAGAAGGGGGGTTAGCTTACCAGTGTGAGGACCTGGGGAGCCAGCACTCCCCCCATGCGTGTCCAGAAGGAACATGTTCCAACGCTGACATTTCTGAAACATGATATGATTGCAGGCTGATTGATTCAGTACCCAGCGTTCATTTCTCACCTGATGACGGTGGGAAAAACTTCAGAAGTGTACAAGAAGAGTATACTGAAGCAGCCGGCCATGGAAAATCGGCCGAGCACAGCCAGAGAGCGGGATAGCCAGCGGATGTCTGTACCACTCGCTGTAGAAATAGAACACATGATAAATTACTTCAAATAAAATGTAACCAGTACTCACAAGTGTGTGAGGGAATGACCCCAGCAATGATACAAGTGATGCCCCCTATGAGCAGATACAGCGACAAGGGGCGGCTCCTCCCAAATCTAAAATATTGCAAATATCGTAACGCTGATTCATTCGAGAAAGACGCCTCACCGCCTGACAATGAAGATAGCCGAGATGTACGCTGGTAATTCACACAATCCGCCGAGGAAAAGATTGAAGTATTTGTTTCCACTCAGCGTTGTCAGATTTAAAGAGAGTCCATAATAACCGCAAGCAGACACAAACCTAATAAAGCAAACTTCAAAAGATGCAAATACCCCCAAGACAACACTCACCAAATATAGCAGAAGAGGAGGGAGCGTTCCCTCAAGCGAGGGGTTCTGAACATGTCCAGCATGGTGTACTTGCGAACTTGGCCGTCAGAACTACTCTCACGGTCGCCCCCTTGCAGGATCTCCAACTCTTCCCTCGTGACGTTTGCTTCGGAGGAGCCGCCGTCCTTAACAACATTCTCGTCGCTTGGTGACGTGCTGATGATGAGGAAAGCGTTAGACTTGCGGCCCAGGGGATCATCCGGCAGTGGCACTCGGTTGTAGCGAGCTATCTTCCGAGTGACTTCTTCCGCCTGTGTGTACTTGTGGTTCGTGATGAGCCATCTGAGAGATTCAGGCAGAACCCTGTAACGCAAAGTGTTAATGGTCACGTATCAGAATTGTTCAACGCAAAGGTACCAAATGTAAAGCAGAGTGAGCACAGTGGGGGCTGCAATAGCCAGCTGAATATGGCGCCAGTTCTCCAAGAGGTACGAGAGCAGGGCGAGCCAGATGACGCCCAGGCCCCAAAACACCTCAAAGATCGTTCCTGCAGATGCCCTCCTCTCCGTGGGAAACAGCTCACTGATCATAACGAACGAACATGTTTGCACTCCCTGAGAAGCAAATGGAAATAAAAATATAAATAGAAATGTTGTATTGGCGCGTATACATGAAACAAACAGGCATGTTTAACAGCAACAGATGTGTACGAATAGCTATGAAGGGACGATTGAAAGGCAGAAAATAACACTTCACATTTTGCTTGGTAGCGCAATAATTAATTTAAAATATTGATAATTTGTTATGGAAATAAAGAACACTGTTTGCACAATGTATTTAGCATGAAGACACCCAGAGAACGTCCCCATTGACAAACCAAAATTAATGAGGCATCCTACATGTGCGATTAAAATTGTGAATAAATGCATAATTCAGAGAACAGCGGACTAGCATATAAAAGGGAAACATTGAGATGGGGAGACAGCATCCTATACAAAAGATGCTTCTGAAGTACTTAGGTAAGAGCTCATGTACATGTAATGCAGGAGTACATGAAGATTAACAGATCCGGATGCCTCGTTCTACGTAGGTGGAGAAGTGCCTTCACTTTTTCAATTCCCAGAAATTCTCCTTCCCCTCTGCGGAATGCCGATTCTAGTGTCTCCGATTTCAGAGCCTATTATGATTTTTCTACTATTTTTTTTTTTTTTTTTTTTCAACGCAGCTGGCTCAATCTAAGATCAAAGTATCGACGCTAATGAAGTCAAGGCTCTAATTACCCGGCGGTCGACACACCGTAAAAAAAGGCGAGTTATCGCTGGCAGACAGATTTGAGAACCGGCCTCATCTACCAGTAGCAGTGGTAAACATCAAAAGACGAAAAAAACAACAACAACAACGCTAAAACATGTCTGTCGCGGTTCCCTATAAATATACGTGCAAATCGAATCAAGAGAAAAACACAAACAAAATACATATATAAAACATCGCACAAATCACAATGAATGTGAAAACCTCGCAACAGGAAAGCGTCGTTGTAACCATGGCAACATAAGTCAGCAAGTGCAGCCAAGAACAAAGTTCAAGTGCAAGACACGGGGGAGCAATCAGAGAGTAGCATTGGAGGCACGGACGCCATTAGCGATAGAGCTTCCTACCCCCAGCCCCCCCACCCCCCAGGCCTCTCCGGAGTCCTTCTTCACTCTCAGGCAAACAATGAGCACTTTTGAATCAATCAGAGCAAAATAGAAGCGAGCATTAATGCAATGGTGATGGACGATGCAACACAAGCATCCATCAACGATCACACGAAGCGTCGTCGTTGGCTGTTATCGGTGCGCGACCACTGCTCCGAGCAGGTCTCGCACATCGCTCATCACTCAATGCAAATCGCATTCAACAAATCGCTCGATGATCTGCAGACACTCAGGAGACTGCTCGATCCCGCTCACACTGCACAGTTCATGAATGTATTATGTAAGCGGTGCATTACTCTTATCTATCATAATGGCGAGAGAGCAGCACCAAAGACCTATTAGAGGAGGAAGGGAAAGAGGAAGAGGAGGAGGAGGAGGAGGAGGACAGGGGAATAAGCGAACAGGGTGGGCGAGGATTACTCAAATATAGTCTAAGCAATTAGCCGGCTGACCTCTTCAGAGCGGGCAGTGCTTTGTGGTCAGCTCGAGAGAATGACCGTCGCTGTGGCGTAACTCATGGTTGAGCAAGTAGGAAGACGGCATTGACACCGAAAGATAAAGCCCGGAAAGTAAGGCATTGACACGATGGGGTTTTACGGCTCCACCCAAACCATTCGGATGATACGGCCGCCAGAACAAAAGGCCCGGGACAGGAGTTTTCCCCTACTCTTATCGATAAATCCCAAGGGTTCTTTATCCTGCATGCCACCATAGGCAGTAGTACACAGCGCCCGGCCTTGTTACGCAGTTGGGCAGCACCGCAGAGTCACTGAAGAATCACAATTGTAATTCACAATAATAACGCCCGTGGCCTGATCGGGTCTCGAACCCGGGACCTCGACCCCCACGGTCGGCATAGGATTGCAGTCCGAAACCCACTGAGCTATTTGGTGCCCCCCCCCCCCCCCACGGAAAGTAAGGCATAAAGAACTATGACGCAACATCACAATTACGCGTTATATGCAAGTGACAAGACTAGGAATTATCATCAGTGAGCAGGGCAACTGTGGGGGTACGATCAAAATAATTGCATTTACAACGACCAGCAACATTGCGTCAGCGCTAAAATCCGCCCTTGTTAACCCATT
Organism: Capitella teleta; assembly: GCA_000328365.1. Lineage (NCBI taxonomy): Eukaryota > Metazoa > Annelida > Polychaeta > Capitellidae > Capitella > Capitella teleta. Next base: position 226,343 of record KB294684.1, on the reverse strand, counting down.
TTACCAGACACTAGTCTTCACATTAATTTATAAATAGATGTCACACAATCAACAACAGATGCCCATTCACAGCGATCACGCACGTGACTCGGTAAACTAAAAGGTAAACGAAATCTTACCTGCATGAGGATTCCGAGGCAGAAACGAAGCAGCGTGAAAAGCAGGTAGCTGTTGGCAAAAGCCACCCCGACGCCGACCACGGCCTGAGCGAACAGCGCAGTCAACAGCGACGGCTTCCGCCCGAACCGATCTGAAAGAGCTCCGAAGATGAGCCCACCAATCATCACCCCACAGAAGTAAATGGTCGTCGAGAGGTTCTTAAGGAACTCCTTGTCGCACACCAGATCGAACTGAAAGTGCAACAAGAAATGATGCAACAACCAACTGCAGTCTTACGTATATTTTCTTACGTCGATGACAATTGTGGTTTCCTGCGCTGAGCTCTTGTTGTACGTCCAACCCATTGGACAGGCTTCGGTCTCGTTGTACTGCGATCTTGAATAGTTCTTGTAGACGCTACACTGTCCGTCTTCACCCCCGGGGATACTCGTGTTGGGGTTTACGCCCGGGGGTAGGGCGCACCTGTGGGGGGAGGGGGCGCCGTACATGGTCATAGCCAGGTGGTGCAGCACGGTGATCACATTTCCAGAGCAGAGCAGAATAAAAATCAGCACAGAGTAACGTCCGACCGACGACGACTTCGGCACGAGGTGTCGCAGGATGGAGTCCATGTCGGACACCATGGCTGCAATCGCTGGCGGTGGTCAACTGTGAGAAAGAGCGAGGATGCTGATTAACAGCGAACAATCGGCTCAGAGAGAGAGAGAGAACGGAGCGCAGTTGTGCAGCAGAGAGCTGACTGCGGCAGCGCAATCAGCACAGCACAGAGTCATTAAAAGGACGCTGTGTGTCCTCCGCAGACGATTACGAATCAATGCCAGCTAGCAATTCAACCACGCGTGGTCAGACGAACGAAACACAATGAAATATGCATTAAACAAACCGGCGATAATTAACACGAAGCGAGTTAACGGCAGAGTAGCCGCCGCTATGTCTTGTATGGTTACCATAGAAACAAAACACTTGTCGTCGGCTTCCGTTGCTAAGCGAGAGGGTCGCTGAGTCTTGGGACTCGTTTGGTCGGCAGCCACCGGTAACCAGATGGTATTAAATCTCAGAGAGGAAATCAATACGCGTCGCGCAAGGAATTATCGAACGTGAGATCGGAGAAGAAAGAAGGTCCACGCAGTAAACAGTAAACAACAAAGTTCCTCACGTCATCCTTCCTCGTCTCTAGCGCCACGTATAATTAAGAGGAATTGCATTGTTTAATACCTGACGCACGTATATTGATAGAAGGTGGTATGGCATCGAACGCAATGAGAATGGTGCTTCAAGATGGTCAGTTGGCAGGAGTTGCCTTGGAATATTGAGAACAATGTTGATGAAGACAAGACTGACCGCTGAATGTTCGACACATCGAGATGAGCTCTTGATACAAACAAAAGACTATGATAACTTGACAATTCAAGTATGGAGTACTGGTAGCTTTGTTCAAAATGGTCGGACTTTTAAACTAAATTTGAACGTTATAAATTGTTGCTTTTATCCATTATG
>KB294684.1:195613-224676 GCA_000328365.1 Capitella teleta | reverse complement strand
TCGTCTGCGCTCTCCGTACGCGAATTCACAACGAACCATAAAAGCGTCCTTCTACGTCTGCGCTCTCACGTACGCGAATTCACAACGAACCATAAAAGCGTCCTTCTACGTCTGCGCTCTCACGTACGCGAATTCACAACGAACCATAAAAGCGTCCTTCTACGTCTGCGCTCTCACGTACGCGAATTCACAACGAACCATAAAAGCGTCCTTCTACGTCTGCGCTCTCACGTACGCGAATTCACAACGAACCATAAAAGCGTCCTTCTACGTCTGCGCTCTCACGTACGCGAATTCACAACGAACCATAAAAGCGTCCTTCTACGTCTGCGCTCTCACGTACGCGAATTCACAACGAACCATAAAAGCGTCCTTCTACGTCTGCGCTCTCACGTACGCGAATTCACAACGAACCATAAAAGCGTCCTTCTACGTCTGCGCTCTCACGTACGCGAATTCACAACGAACCATAAAAGCGTCCTTCTACGTCTGCGCTCTCACGTACGCGAATTCACAACGAACCATAAAAGCGTCCTTCTACGTCTGCGCTCTCACGTACGCGAATTCACAACGAACCATAAAAGCGTCCTTCTACGTCTGCGCTCTCACGTACGCGAATTCACAACGAACCATAAAAGCGTCCTTCTACGTCTGCGCTCTCACGTACGCGAATTCACAACGAACCATAAAAGCGTCCTTCTACGTCTGCGCTCTCACGTACGCACGAGGCCCGTCAATTACGGACGCTGGCGACTGGATCATCCGCCTCTGAGCGTGGGTCCGGATTAAACAGAAGAGCGATCTTGGAATATTGCAGTAGGATTTATGTGCACCCATCTCGCATATGCTTCAATATTGTATACATCTATGGACTCTTGACTGGTCCTGCATAGGCCTACCTACACAGTACTATTTACGAGGACCGTGCAGGTCCAGGGTGTTGCCTGGCAACACGCGTCACTAAGCACGTGATTAATCCATGATTAAGTCGATGGTTACGAGTTACGAGCACTTTGAAGTGCATATATTGCACACGCGCGAAACATACACAATAGGAATGAACCAACATAATATGAACGAAACATGAGGGCTCCCGGCAGGCATGTCCGCTCTTTTGTCAATTTTATAGCATGGGTATTTGAGTGCTACCAAATACGGGATCAGCCAAGCTAAGCTAATACAATGGAATGGATTATAACACGAATTACAAGTTTTCAAAGGGTCAATTACAGTGTAAAGGGGATTTAAGTGCACGCAACCATACAAAAGCAGCACTTGAATTAATTCATTTAGAGAAGCACTGGCGTGCACGACACACTCATGATTCTTGAATATAATTATATGATGCCTGACGCCATAATGAAACTTTGTTTTGATCTCTTTGAAACTATAGATTATAGAAGTATTAGAAGCATTCAGTCTCCTCAGATCAAAGCACTCGCGTGTATCGACGCAAGCAAGGAAGCTACCCATTACGTAACAGTGGATTTCAATATTAACCCATATGTACATGTACTCATTCTGGATGCCTTGGCCAGTGGAGCATCATGAGTGAATTATCTGAATAGCATTAATTAACAGATAACGTGATGAAGACTCATCATGCATGTAATGTATATCAAAGATCAAAGATCAAATATTCAATCATATCTAATGCTTACACCTTACAAAGAACAATGAAGGTCACAATTGAGGAGCTGGTTTCGGATGACAAATGAATTTGTTAATTTTTTATTTTTTTTTATTTTTTGTAGCAAGGGTTTCATGACTGTATACATGTAATGGATTAAGGGTTAGGTGTGCAAGGGGGTCCAAAGGAGTGCGAGGGTGCGCTCGCAGAAAGAAATTTTCAGCCAATGACCAACCAAATTCATGGGGCAGACAAAATGAAGTGTGGTGTAGCTTTATTATACCATTATCCAAGATATAAAAGTGTGAAAACCCCAGGAAGACACGCAAGTGAACATTGCAGCCATAATTGGATCACATGGAGTACAATGCACACGACAATCCAGAAGATTTATATCTGGAGGCCATGCTACAAATTAGGAAAAATCTATGATAATCTCAATCACTGAAATTGGTATTCAACCAGTTGAAAGACAATTGCAGGACCAAACAGAAGCAGCCCTGGGCGACCATCGTCCTCTCAGCCAATCGATGACTGCCTCCTGGCTGCAACACTGTTTGCACTTCTTATGTCTTGACCAGATCAGCAGGACTATCGCCTCTGGCGTTAGAAAACTTTGGTAAAAAGCAGAAGAACTTTTACTCCTCTGAATAAAACTTAATAAAAGCATTGACAATTGGGGTTGAGGTACGCGAATCGCAAAGGTATAAAGATCACCAATAAAATGCATGACCTTTGAAATCATGGTGTGGTGCACTATAAGTTTATCAATCCATACCACAGAGTTATTTTAGAATACCGGTAATCAGTAAATTTTCCCTAGATTGAAACTTTTGTTCTTAATATAAAGGAGAGAGACTACTAGTACTTAGACACCCTTTAATGATTATAGGATCTCTAACTACTTGTACTTTTGACCCACTCTGTTTATACACAATGTACACGACAGTTAATTATTCAAGGCAGAAATTCCACCATCTGCCAAATTGCGTTGGTTGGTTAGCAGCTTAGATAGGATTCATGCAAAAGATGATTGATATTTGCAATGAAAGGGGTGTTCAATTCAATCAAATTGAATCAATCATCGAACGAAAACAGTGACCAGCGTCAACCCCTTTCAAGGTGAGCACAATGACCACTTGGCCAGCACCTTGCCTCCTCTTCCCTGTCTCCAGGATGTGTTCCATTCCATCATAAAAGGAAATTACATGTCAAGAAATTGAAAAAGTCACGACCTATACTCATCTCATCAAGGACCAATTGACAAGATCTCGAAACCCTCAAGAGAGGCCCAAATCCAGGCACTGGGTAAACATTGTAGATTACATATGCTACACTTAGCTGAAAGATAAGTGAAAGACCTGTATTATGTATGAAAAAGGAGATTATGTTGGATTTGCAAACGAGCTAAGGGATACCAACCGGGATGAGATTTTCATTAATACCAATGTAGTAATAAAGTGTGGGAGAAGTTTGATAAAAAGCTAAAGAACCTTGAGAGATTTATTTCAACAAGGAAAATCAACGAGCATGGAAAGAGAAACCACGAATTCCCTCTGACAAGAGATTTAATAAAAGAAAAGAACAGACTAACAAGAAGAATTTTTAGCCCCAATTTCAACAGAAGCAGGAACAAGGTACAGAAATGCGTTAAGAGAGCAAGGAAGGAGTTTGAAGAAAACATATCACGCAGTGTTAAAACAGACCCAGGAAAATTTTGGATATTGTGAAATCAAAATCGAAGACAAGGCCCGGAATAGGGGGGCTCTACTACTCTGGCAATGATGCTTCAGGTCCGATACCTTGGCATGATGCAGCCAAGGCTGAAATCCTCTCGAAGTATTTCACCTCAGTATATTGCAAAGAAGATGAAACAAACTTGCCAAATGTGTCACAAGCAACTGTAGAAGCTCCTGACACTACAACAATGACAACAGAAAGAAGTACAGACTACAGAGCCTACTGAGGGCCCTGAAGACCAACATGTCCCCTGGGCCAGACGGCCATCACCCAATGATGCCGAAAAATCTGGCTGATCTTTTCGCCAGACCCAGGCCAAATACTTTGCGGACTGCTGCCACTGGTACTAGTTACTAGGAGATAGACATCACAAGAATCAGTGGCGTAAATGTATTGCCACTCTGGGACACCTCTCCCAGCATTCTAGGTTGGGGTATATCTCTGCCATTTTCAGTGATGGGCGAAGCTTTGGTTTCGACTTCTACAAATATTGGCAAATATAATATGAATATTCTCCAACGGAGTGTCTATGTACCAGGCCGCCTGGGATATAGCCGTGAGCTACGTACTAGGCCGCCTGGTGTGGAGTGGGCTGAGGTCTACGTACAAGGCCTCCTGGGATATAGTCAAAAGCTAAATGCAAGGCTGCTGGTATGATGGTAGTATAGGAGCATCACCCTAGCTCAGTGCCCTTGGATTGTTGCAATGCTATGGGCGTGTGATCTGAAAGCCGTGTGTCCGTCTCCAGTGTGTGTAGCCACCATTTCATGTGGTGTAGAGTGGAATTTCAACTCAAGCTTTAAACCAGGAAGGAACGGCAAGGGAGTAGCAGAGGAATTTGGGGGAAGAGATGAGGAGGCTGGCATAGCGCGGATAAAGGGAGAATAGCAAGAATGGAGGAAAGTCAAGCTTCTGAACGCTTGGAAGGAGCAACCTGTGGCACATGGAGTCCGAGGAGCAGCTCGAGGCGCAAGGCTCGGGTTCATGCAACCAATACTGCACGACAAAAATGGTTAATCAAACAGATATCCCGGCGAGTAGTGCAGGTCATGAACTTCCTAGCATTCATATCGCCTGGTATATAGCCACAGCGCTAGGCGCCCGGCGGCCCTGTACAAAGACCATTACCCACTCCACACAAGGCGGCCTGGTACGTAGCTCACGGCTATATCCCCTGCGGCCTTGTACGTAGACATTGCGATTCTCAAAAGCTTCAAATGAAAAGAGTTCAACAAATCCAAATACTTTTGTCAAAGTATATTTTCCTCTGCATTAATTGGACTAATTGGTTACTCACCAGTGCAAATAGCCTCGGCCTTTCATAATCAGGGATTATTATCATTATAAAATACTAGCAATGAACGATAAAAATAACTATAATCTATTAATACCGCCTTGTAGCTAAAAACTGTAGTGGCCAAATGAGTCAATGGTTCAAAAGATTAAAATTTCAAAGTCAAAGTAAAACGTCAGTCATTTAATGATATATAATTACATCATACAATTATTATTAATTAATAATTAATCAATAATAATTTAACTATAGGTATTATAATATAATTACATTTCATTAAAGCATGGTTCGCAGACCTGGTCTGAAGCTCAGTTGCCTCAGTGCAAAGATCGTATGAAATATAACAAACCGAATCCCGAATCAAGGTCGTCCTTTGTCGATGTCGACGACGCGAAGAGCGAACAAGACGTAGGATCGAGAATGATCAGCATTCGGAATCGGAACGATATATCGGCAATTTGACATGTTTATACGACTATGGACAAAAGGATCACACACCTTAGAAATAAAAATATAAAGAGCGTGAGGATAGTTAACACCGTCGATCTACACCATTTCGTGTAGCATTTCTTTTGCTTAATCCGGCGATTTCGCTGTGAATTTCACCGCAAGCAGATCCCTCATCGTCCTCGCAGGGAATTCCATGATGACGTCATTACGCGCCCCCTCGCGTTGCAACATAACGCACTCTGAAAATTCATAACGTACTTAAGCTACAATGCAACTTATTCGAGTATTAGTAGTACAGTATTACACTTACAGAACAGAATGTACTGTTATGTACTACATGTACAAAGTACTGCAGTACAACAAGCTTAACTACGGTTCATATCCCGTCATAGTAAAGTCAATAACTGACTCAACAGTCTGGTTCCATGCATTCAGAAAAATGCTATTAGTTTAACGTTTTCACCGGCACATGTGTACACTTAAAATATATTTTGCCATTTGATCATAATTAGCAATGGCTTAAAATAAATGGATAATTAATTGATCAATTATAAAAACTAATTGCATTAATAGCATTTAATAATGTTAAATAAATAATCATAAAGATAACAATAACTCAAAAGGGAAATTGAACCTCTTTATGTACTGATAGGCACTTATGGCATGTGCAAATGAACTCTTTGCATGAAAACTATAAAAATCGAAGTAACAAGGTCTTGCAAAATATGGCAAAACACATATGATTGTTTTATTTATAAATAATTTCCAAAAAAAGTATTCAACTCAAAATATTCATAGAGTGTAAATCAGAAGAAAAAATTCTGATGTTAATTACTAAAAATTGTTGATTACAAGTGAAATGGGGTGAGTTTGATCCTGGAAGCATCGTTTGGATGACACAGCGCTAAGCCGCACCGCAACAAAAGTTCAACATATGGAGGCCAGTGCTCTGGGGTCAAGGTCAAGTAGGGGTCATGGGGATGATTGATACAGCTGTTCATGAGGTCCTGAAAAATATTGGAAAAAAACATGATGCAATAAGAGAACAATATTGGAAAGACCTTTGAACCTGAATCATGAGTTGAAGAGAGATAACTTGACCTACATTCAGTCTGAGCTGAGAGGAATCCTGAAGGATTGAATAAATCACTTCGTAAATGAATAGATGGATCAATTAATCGGCAAATTAATTAGTAAATATTTGACTAATCAAAGTGCTTTATTGCTGACCATTTGATCCGGATTTGGAGGTGGGAAATGATCCTTAATAAACAAACCCTGGAATGAGGAAGCGAAAAAAAAATCAAAAAAAAATAAAAATTATACCCGTAGTAAGGGAGACGCATTTATTTAACTACATGTATTTCATACAACTTTTAATAAATTTCTGTAAACCAAGGGGCTATTTTTTGAGTGAGGAGTGACGGTTTATGCATTAAATAATACAATCTTGAGCAGACATATGGAAATGGCCATTTTTGACACATTACTCACACATTTATAACACATTTATATAATGTTGTAGATTATAATGAGATACTTACCATAGCTTTCATAAGTTTTTTATGTTCTGTTGATAAAGTTTTTCCATCTGAAACCAGTTGATTGACTCGTCTGTAATAGACATAGAAGTTAATTACACGAGAATGAGTGAATATGATATAAACACACCCAGGAGCCGACTGCGATTCTTCTGGATTTAACCTCAAGTGAGAAAGCTTTTCCCGTAATGAAGATTGGATTTGTTGCAATTCTTTCTGTGTTTTCTTCTCCCTTTAATGACATTAATAATGAGCAAATGAACACTTATAATTATGGATGTTGACCTTTCGATATTTGATAATATTTCTTCATTATTAGCTTCTACAAAAATAAGAGTTTTTTCAAGTTCCGAGTTGGTTGTTTCCATTTCCCTTTTAAGTAAGGCTAAATTCAGCGAATCGTCTTTCTGAGGCAAACCTGAAGAGAAACCAAAGTGAAATATCAGAGCAGGACCCAACCCCAGACCCCAACCAGCAGGTTCCTTGCTTGCAAGAAGGTGAATCTGAGCTTCTAGAAGCTTCTCCTTTTCGTCATTGATGCTCTTCAGGGGATTCCTAGCATCGGTTTTTTTGGCATTCAGTCCCAGTCGGTTGATCTCCTTTTGCAGCTCCGATATTTCATTTTGGATGGAGTCACACTGGCTCTTAAGAATCTGCATTGATTCCTCAGTCGACATTTTCATTTGAACGACAACTGTGGTGTGGAATATAATTGACATGAGCTTTGTTAAAAATATGATTGAGCAATAGCAGAACAATTTCTTTTGCAGCACTGGATTTTCAGTTTTTCACAGACGGCACCTTGTATAAGTGTGAGTGGATCAACTATGAGTCTCCAGGTTTTAAATACAGAGTGGGAAAATTTGTTATATTCCTCACTCAAAAAAGCAAGAATCGTTATACTGAGTGTTTTAGAGTCCTAGCACTGGCCACTTCTACATTTAATCTAGCCCTGTACTATGGCGGATCCCGATCGACCGTGGATCTGCCCTACCGTATCAGGCCTAAATGAGTCCACGCTAATTAACATTTTAGATGCCCAGGTCACCTTCCAATTTTAATGCAAATAGTTTTGCTAGGGGCAACCACAACCAATCTGGGTTTTAGATTTACTGCTGAAATATTTTGATATCACCAAAGTCCTACTTTTACTTAGAAAAATCCAGGCAGCTGCGAACATCGTGCAAAGTAAACAACCGGTAAGCTTGGATTGAAATTTCGCGCCTTTCATGGAATCAGGCCGGCATCATATAAAAAGTTGGAAACGGATTATTTTTTAGAAGATTTACCAACTATTGATGTGAGATATGACTAGTGATGTATTCATGTGGAATTTAGAATGCTGTTGTAATATCATAAATTATCATTGTTCGTGGAAGGTGATTCTTCATAAAGATAGGCTAGCTTTATATGGCAGACCATATGCTACATATTCATGCGGTGTTAGATAGGCCTACATTACGCCAAGGGAGCCAAAGATACCGTTATGTAACTCAAGGATTCAGGATGATCCTCGATTACATCTTGTGTAACATCTCTTCTACCCAAAATATTCCAATTCCAAATTTTTTTTCAATTCCTCAAATCAAAAATTTTAAATCCTGCGACCGAAAATAAAAGGGCATAGCATTATAGCAGTCTTTCACTTCGTTCCCTTCCTCCATTAGCTGACATACTATAGCGAGACGCCATAGGTCTCAGACCTTGCCCAATTGATCTCATAGACATGGTTATATCTGTGCTACCTTTTAGACTCCGAAGCCAACCAGGCGATACTATTGTAGCTGGTTGAGGCCTTTTTCTGCTGGCTAAGTCGGTTAGCCGACCTTTTTGTGGCTGACTAACTGAGATTTTTTTTCAGCTGACTCGATCAGCTGCATTGCTAATACACGTACATATGCTTTATAATTATAAATTAGTACATTTATGTTTTTGCTGACATACATCTAGCTGTATGCATAAGAAAATACATGTATTAAGAATTATAGCAGTCTCAGCCTATAATAAAAAAAACATTGATGCTTGCTGTTGTGTACACTGTGATGCTCCAATGCAGGACAACTGCTATGTTAAGTTATTTTCTACTCTCTCTGTCAGGGAAATAGTCTCTGAAGTCACGATCACACCCTTGGTTCTTGGATCAAAATTCTAAAAGGCAGCATATATATATATTGAGTTTTTATTGACATTGTACTTTGTGAATTTCAATAAATCATGACATTATTACCTGCTAATTTTTTCACAAGAAATACGGCTACCAAAGGATTTTCGGCGATGACTGAGCCATCTATTTTTTGGCGGATCAGCAGAATTCTAGCGCGGCGGCGGCTCAAGATATTTTCGGCTGGCTAGTCGGCTTTTCCCGGCTGGCTTCGGGGACTACTACCTTTCAAATCGTTATACTTGGTGACTCAGGCTTGTAGAGCCCTTCCTCAAGTTCCTGGAGATAGGACTCCACAAATTTGGGTACAGTTGTCAGGTGAATCCTTACCCATACGCTACACTGGGAAACAACAATGGGGCAAGCACAGATAAATCGGACGAGGTGTGGAGAGCGATGGGGTTTCGCTGTAGTATGTCAGCTAAAATCAAAACAATCATACAATGGGGTAGACCCATTGGGCTCGCTCTAGTATGTCAGCTAGGCCAAGGTATACCAGAGACAGAGTGATAACTACCCGTATTATCGCTCAGATGAAAAAATAGCTCAACAGGGAACGAGAGAGGAAGGTTAATCGATATCAGAAAAACACCGTTGTCCAGGAGTCTAATAAATAAAAGTATACACTTGTCTTTAAGAATCCATTCACAAAATATACTAGGTTATACCGCAAACAGCTTGGGGCGCGTAAATCAAAAAGTACTAAACTTCTGGGAAATATAATAAGCAGCTCACTGGTTTCCGGCGCTACTTAAAAGAAGCACCGGCACACACCGATGAAAAATCACCCCTATTTTGGTACATCGATTTCACTCGATTTCACATGACGTCACTCGGAATTCCCAAGATGGCTCACAAGGCGAGGCGAGTGAAAATGAATTCACAGTATTTGCTGAATACGACCAGTTGATTAAGTGTTACTATAAATAACAGCCAATGAGGTACCACTTGTCATCAGTGTGTGCCTGTGCCATTATAATAAGTTTTATTTAAGTTATTACTGTATTTTTTATGAGGATATATATCTGAACCTGAACCTGGAGTCCGAGCGAAGTCCCACTTTCAATTGTTACCAGTAGCGGTCTGATACTAAGCGCCAGTCTCCTCAAGTCTACATACATAATTCCGCGAATTAACTTTTTATGGCGTAACTCTCACACAACAATTTAACAAAGTGGTGTCTTGTGGCTTCAATATTCATGGCTGGATCAAATTCCCAGATGCTAGGTGACTACGTGGACTTCCATCAGCCAAGACTATAATTATGGCCTATGGTTTTGAGCAGGGTATGGAAGTAAAGAGTCTCTTAGGGTGCATATAATATCATCTTCAGAAAAATTCCTCGTAATAATATTAAAGCGAAATGGAATACACACGCTCTGATTGTGAAGCTAACCCAGTGCAATACATTAAATTCAAACGAGTGACCCAATTTAAGTCAACAACCATTACAAAATTCATAGATATAATACATATCAAGAATATAATAGATATAAATACACAAGAATTATTATAAATAACCACGAGCTATGAACAGTAAAATAATATTTATTTGTAAATAAATAGATATATGCATTCATAATTTGAGACCTTAAATGGCATTTTGGTGGTCGTATGTCTTATCTGTGCTTGGCAACATGCCAAAAAGAGCAGGCACCATTTTCAGTGAGTCCATTTGTGCGTTAAGAGATGCAGCAATCGCCTTGCATGTCACGTCCTCCTGCCGTAGGGTGTTCAATCGCTCCTGCAAAACCAAAGATGTCACAAATGTCCAATAACATAATACCCTCCTTACCTCTAATTTACTCACATGAACTTGTAGTTCTAAATTCTTTTGTATGGAACGTTTAACAGATGCATTCAATGTTTTTATTTCTATTTCACGTCCTGTTAAGAAAGAAAAAAGAAGAGGGGGCGAAATCATCAAATTAATTATAATTTTCATTTAAATTGAAAATTTACTTTGGTTTTTCCGCATGAAATCTACGATGAACGCGTTAGGGTCAAGATCATTTTCCGATGAACGTGGACATATTTCAGATGCATCCTGGGATAAATCCGAATGCAGTTCAGCTTCAGAGGACGTTGATTCATTCTTGATCTGCTCCTTCTCAAACGCACCTTGAGAAAAATTCTCAATGTGAATTTGCCATCTTATTTCAAAATCCTACTTGTGAGGTTTGTCAGGTGAAGTTTTCCAAGCATGTGTTCTTTCTTATTGTGGTTGGAACTGAAATATAAATTGCAAAGGCGACAATGCAGGCCTACTTCCTGTGAAAAAAAATGTTGAAAATTATTTCCTCGATAAGCCTATTATTCAATTAATGACCTCGTATGTGGAATTATCCAAATGCTCAAGAGGATCATCCGCTGTGAAAGGAGAAGAGGCGTGAATAAAAAATTACAAACAAGGTAACCAATTCACTCAACTGTCTTTGTGTTCACTGGTGATTTTAATCTTCCTCTTCTTCACAAATTCCAAGTATTGTGGAGATTTCTTGTAAACATCCAATTCATCAATGTAACGTTTTTTATCATTCTCTGCATCTGATAAATATTTCTAGAAAGAACACATGCCAATGAGGCTCCTTTTAACACGACTCACTTGTTTTTCCTCAGTCCCCATGGACGACCATTCATTTCCAAGTATCTTCGTAATATCCCTGAACGCAAGTTTCGGCTCAATGTCTTTGATCTCCTGCCGCCTCTTGTAGGCAAACAACATATAACTGCCGATCAACACGACGTTATAAAACAGAGCGTGATTTTGGAATTGCGTACCCTGTGGCAGGAGCTCTGGGTTGAGCGAGCGTTGGTTCTTTCTTTCTCTTCTTTCCTTTCGGCCAGCCGCCTTTCTTCTTAGTCTAAGCAGCAAAGAAATTTCTGAACAATCAAATCAACATGTATGCATCACATACTTTATCAACGATACTGACAACCTCAGTCAGTGGCTCACTTGTGACGAGTGATAACTCATTCCCAGAGTCTTCAACTTTTGAGTCAATGGTCAGCGTTTGACCAATCGCGTGGTCAGGTTGAACAGAGATGAGATGTCCACTGTTGGCATCTGACGCCAGTTCAGATGTTGCCAGGAGGGAACCTGCAAGCACATTTTACGGACGATTCCCACAAAGGCAGTTGAGACGAACCTGTGTTCTGAAGATCAACTCCTTCATTGATGCTGATGTTTGAGAGAGAAAGTTGACCCGAAGTGTTCAATTCATCGGCTACAGACAGATTAGCCAGAATTCTGGAAGAAAATTGAAGCACTCATTGACACAGTTCTAACAAAAATTAACAATAACATTATGAGCTTGTGCTAATTGGATTTCCACAAACTATTTTTAGAGATCCATTTCTTTCATCATTCATGTATTACAGATTTCACAGATTGTCACATTTATGCAAGTAAAGCCTTCTTGCCAATCTGGTAATTCCTATGTAAATGGACTTATGGAGGAGGTTGGGCTAACGAGGTAAACAGCTGCCCGCCTGACGCAATGCGCTGTTCCCTTGGACTTTTGGAGCTCTTATTTTCGAGCAATAAAGCAGGAAATTAGGCAGCCAACCTTGAAATAAAATTAACCTATTAACCTGGACAGGTCAATAGCCTCTTGTCCATTTACTTATTATTATATATGAGTACACAATAAACGGTTAACATATAAGGCTGATAACAGGAGTTAACCTAACAATAACATTAACAGCCAACAGCCTGAACAGGTCAAGAATTGAAGAAACAAATTATTGTACAGCGAGAGCCATATGCCTATTGATGTGTGATAGCAGTTGGTTTTGGACGTACGTGTCATTCAGAAATGTATAGTATACTGTGGAAGGACAGTTGGAAGTGGCGTTCTCTCCCTGAGCACTGAGCATTGAACCTTGAAAGCAACTCATTTTGATCGAATAACAAAATGTTTCTTTTCGTTCAGCGGAAGTCATTGAGTAAATCAACGGAGACCGAACGGAGTGAGATTTTATTGGGTTGATCAACCCACTGACAGCGTCATAACGCAATCTACTGCTGTGCACAACGTTGTCCTTGTGGGGTTGTGGGCAACACAAATCACAGAATCATAACGCAATCTTCGTTCCATGAAATACCTGTAATTACATTTGTAATATTGTCAACTCTACAATTATGAGCTCCTTTTTGTCATTCGTTTTTGACCGAAAAGGTTGCACGACCTTTCATCATCATCATCATCATCATGTCCTCTTGTTACGCCCTATTACGATCGAGAAAGGGGGATGCAAATAAACAAATACACATTATTATTATGAAACACTCACTGAATCCTGAGAATGATGAGGTTTAAATTTCAGTTAGCATGACTGTATAGAAGATCAAACATGAGAAAATCACTGTGCATCTCGCCACCATTAATTGTCAAAACATGTATTCATTTATTATTCTGGGAATTATCACATCAGAGCTCTCGACTCAACAGATCCTTAATCCCAAAGTCTTTACTATAATGTTATAAAAATGTATACACGTGAAAACAAATAACGTGGAGATTCGTCCCGGTATTCTTTGATGAAAATATAACAATAGTAAATTCATCAGAAGAGAATATAATTTATTAAACAATGGAGTTCAATCTAATTTAAGTTATATCGCAAATTGTTCGCTTATATAATATTATAGAAAACAAAAATTCCAATCATTATTCGGGATCACAACAAAGTGGTTAATTATTGGCCTATTAAATTAGGTTAAAAAAATATAAAAGAATATACATAATAATTATATACACCTACATTACCAACATGTAATAGTTCAATAGAACTAGCGTATACAGTATAATCATATACATGTAAAGCTTACACGACCCGGGAAAATTCCAGTTAATTGAATTGCGAGCCCTGGGAATTAATTATTTGTTTGGCGTGTGATAAGTTTGCTACCTTCTGCCGTAAATATACGTAAAAGTAAATGCCGTCCTTGCTCACAATTAAATTAATTGAAGGTGTATTTATTGTCTTGGGAACGCCTTTCAAATTTATGACAGCTCTGAAGTTAAGGGCATTTTTACAGTCGATTCAGTAACCTATTAAAAGTGCATGCGCACTTAGCCTTCTGCACGCACGCATTCGCTCGTTCAGCGACAAATAATAAGCGAATAGTTGACACGATAGCTCGATCTTGCAGATAATAATAAACACGCAATGCGGCGTTGTCAACGTTTTCGGTTCACTGCTCACATACAAACTCTTAGGTCGCCCAATTTCCTGCGGCTCTTATTGCCATCCAGGGTATGTATTTATGTATGTCGATGAGGCGATGACTAAGGGAAAACATCAGCCACGCTTGGCTTGAGTCTCGCAATGATAATTGACCAGGTTTATTTCACTATTAAGGCCTCCGTAATAACAGCGGTGACTATTGTTCGGCATAAAACCGTATAAGCATGCCTGCCCAGGGGCTGCATGTTGCACATAGCTACAGGAAGATCGGGTGGCGACGGCGGAGAAGACATGGGGCTGAGTAGTCACGTGGGCTGGGCGTTGCTTGAAATAGACAACAATAAGCGCTTTAGATCAGAAACTAAGACCATGATTGAAGCGAGAACGCGAGAGAGATCTATTTGGGATAGCTGCACTTGTGATATGCCCAGGGTCCGGAAATCGGAGCTGCAACTGGCCAAGGTAACCATGGTAACTGCCTCGTGCACTTCATCCGTGAATTCATTCTGAGACCCCAGGGATCATACTATTCATAATGGGATGTATTTACTATTTATAAACTTATCATAATTGAAATTTGGAACGAGGGGAGCTACTCGTGTACTATTTGGCTGCTTTACAACATATAGTAGCAATTATCGATCAACATCAAGAGAAGTTGGGGATGTGAATTTAATTTACCTCAAAAATTGAAATTTCATTATTTATTTGGTAAATCGTTCCTTTTTTTTCTGTAGCCAGTGAATTAAACGTTGGTTAACTTGATAAATTATTAATTTGAGTTCTGGCAACATAACCAGGTAAGAGCATTTCAGGTACATGCATAGAGGAATTAGTGGCATGATTGTTAAAGCAAGCAAGGGCACACCGAANAAAAAATGTATATATCATAAGTATATATATTTTTATGTTCATGCTGTCAATTGCATGCAAGTATTGCTTTTTTTTTTTCTAATGTTAAAGTTATGAGACCTTTTTACAATGTAATACATGTATGACAATTAGAGGTACATGTATTTGCAGGTAGGTCTTCAACTTGTTTGATATGATATATTCATACGTATTCTGTAGATTTATTGTCACAGATAGCACATCATGCAAATATAAGGGATATATTATGATGCGTTCGAATCATGTGAACTCATCTTTAGTGTCCAGCATGGCGCATCAATTTAGGACTTCAACTTCCAGGCTATTTGGGGATTCCTTGGAATTCCTTATCGATTCCCACTTATGAAGAATACAAATGCTTGCAAACGGAAGAAATCTTGGTTATTAGAGTGGTTCAATACATTATGATGTTGAACCATCTTGGTTGTGACAATCATAGCGCACTCCGTTTGGTCGTCACTAATTGCTTGGAATTCTTTTCGATCTTCTCCTTAACTTCCCTTATGTGTTGGGTGCCTTGCGAGGTGAAGATATCGGTATTATTATTTATTATTATTTCCTACCTGACGGCTAACCAACACACCATACTCAGGCCGATCTGGAATCGAACCTGCGACCTCCCAGTTTCGAGGCGGGTACCCTAACCACTTGTCCACCCAGATACGCATGCATTACGTACAATATGTATATTTCCAATTTGATGCATATAAGTATTGATTGGTTTATAGGTTTTGATCATGTACATGTTTATTAATTGCTAATGCATGTAACGTACGAGATTAATTTGGGGAGTTATATAAAATATGAATGCGTTTTCACAGAGTCATGTTGAGCTTTTGCAAGTACAATGCCAGTGAAAAATACAGTCTATGGGTGTACGGGGTGACCTCAGAACGGCTTGGATTCTCGTCCAAACACAGCATACACTTCGAATAATTCACTTCGCAGTAATTCGCCTATTTGCGTCTGAACCCGGACCTAGAGCGTTAAAATTGTTCGAGGAAGGGAAAACAAGTTACATGTAGTCTATTCAAAACTCAAGCCTCCTCTAAAATCCACTAAGACATGAGCACTTTGCTTCGTTTTCTTAATCTGATTTTCGATGACATACCATTCTTCAATTACATAAATAAATTCACGCGATTCTGAGACATTAGACTATAACTTTTCTACGTGTACTAACAGTGCCACATGCAATTTGGCCTCTTTGCATGAGGCTCGAGTGGAGGATCTTTGAGCGTCGAGGTGCCATAGAAAAAAAAACAAAAAATCAAAAAAAAAAAAAAAAAAAAAAAAAAAAAATTTACAATTAAAAACACACACACACCCTCACATACACACCTTTGCTCCATAATATATAGTTCCAGTCCTGTAAAGTTATCATAAACAAATGAACACAATGTGAATCCTCCGAACTTCATCTGATTCTTAATTTACGTGCATGGTGAATCAATTTAATTGCATTATATGTTCCGAACTTGCAACCAATTATCTCCCCCAAGAATTGTTTTTAATCCAATCCAGACGAACATTTTACAAAATTCCCTACTGAAGGTACATCAGCTGACTATTATACAATTTAACATACACAATAAAGACCATTAATGTAATTAAAGTAAGGAATATAACGTAACTAGTTTAATCAAAAGTTGAAATGGAAAACTGGTGTAAAACAAAAAAGCTAAGAAAAGTAATTATTTCAAGAGCATCTGGGATCGGGTGAGCTCCAGTACTCTACTGTTTGATTGAAGTCCTCAAGTGGAGGGCCTCACATTCACACATACATGCAGTACTTCCGAAGACATGGAAGACCTGAGAGGAAAAAATAAAGTTCGACAGCTTTTAAATTTAATTTTTTTTTTTTTTTTTTTTTTTTTTTTTTTTTTTTTCGTTGTTGCAATTAAATTCAACATGGTTCTAAAGAGTTGCCAACAAATAAATACCCATAAATAATTTACTTATTGTACCGTAGCATAAATGTCGATAAAAGACGTATTCATTGTATGTCTTGCGTGATTTAATTTGCATAATTATATGTACATTGGTGAGCAGTGAGGTAGATTGATGGGCGTTCAATTTGAATCAGAAAGACAACGGAGAGAAGTATTATATATATACGAGATATAATAAACGGATATGCGTGATTCGTGCATCTGCGAGATATGCTTCTGACATCCAAGTTGACATCCTTGCTATACACGTCAGTATATACAGTATACTACACACATTATATTATAGGTCTGTGTATATATGCATGAGTCGTGTGAAATTTTCATGACTCACATAGCCGGAAAGAAAACAGGGAGGCTTAACTCGGATCCCATTCATGTATTCCTGTGCATTCAAAACGTAGCATAATGCATAATTGATTATGCGCATATATTAATTGAGAGCGAGAGAGGGCCGTTGAAATAGGTTGCTCTTAAGGCGCTTGGCTGAGTAGGCTTCTCCTACCTCAACTGAAATAAGTGAAACTACGGGCTGGGGTCGTCGAGAGAGAAAGATCCCGAGGCTTAAAGACCGCAGAAGCAAACACAAACACAGTTTGTCAACAAAGCGCAGTCTCAAAATCTTTAGCGTCTCGGTGCAAAAGTGGATTTCTCCTGGATTCTGTCTTTCTATGAGACGCAGAATATGTTGGTTGGACGCTGTGAGGGGTGATGATCAGCTGTTCTGGTTCGACCAAAGCTGAGATTCATATCAATATCAGCTGAGCACCATATTGGCGTACTCCAAGGTGAGATTTCTTGTGCTTTATATGCGTACGTTGTGTATTCATAGTTCAAACAACGACGCATTTGCTGCATGAATATACATGTAGGCTATTTACCTGCTGTTGAATGCAGGGTTGCGAGAGAGCCCTCTATATACACCGTTGCATAATTGATTAATTATAACCTGCACGTACCATGCGTGGTACGATTTTTTGTACCACCGGTGCTTCTTTTCGCATGATATAGCTATTGGTTGACTCAATTGCCTTCATCGCTTGAGTCTTGAGTGGAGATATGTTTCTTTGTAGTTTGCACTGCGCCAACTGCGTGTATTAGCATGAACATGGTGAATGGGTAGCTCCTCTGTACTACTATAACTATAGTTATATTGAGCTAATTATGCGTTTACAGTTGTGTACGCCGTATTGGGGGGTGGGGATCGGGGTTTCCCTATATACTCATAATAATACAGACACAGATGCCCAAGGACACAATAGACACAGGCGACCGAAGAAAAGCTCCGAAGTTACTCCAAGTTGTTTTTGAGTTACCCGAGACACAATCTCTCGTTGGGTGTCTGACGTCACTCAGGCTACTTTCGACCACTGAGACCGCTATTCAGTGAAACTTCATTGAGGGAACTTTCATAGCTTCCTTCGTGTACAACACCCCTCAAGAGCGTAATTGGAAGAAGTTACTTTTGTCAGAACTCAAGAGTGCTGTGGTGAATTTGACAGGCCTTTTGCAGATTGCAGAAATAGGTTTCTTTTTGTGTATTTTCAATATTTCCCAAGGGGAAAATTTGACTTCAGCCACAGTAATTGTAGGTTTGAGATGAGTTATACTTTTATTTCTATGATGTTTTATGTCATTTTTATGACGAACGGTTCACTTCAATTCTAAGGATCGCACCCCTGTCTCTGCTACGGTTGATTCCAGGATTACATCAAATAGCTTTAAATATTCAAAAAAATACAAACACTAATTTTGAGCTAAAATATGAAGCATTGTACACGTGCTAATAGCTCACTGTTCTGGTCAACTGTATGGTAGAAAGGGGGGGGGGGGCAATCAATGCGTCGTGTTTCACGTAAAAAGTTAAGAGAGTACACACGATGAGTCATAATTGGTATAAAGACTATAATTATAGACATATATGTATAATTATTACAAGTTAGTAATACACCTTATGACACCACGAGGTTCATACATATTTTAGACTATGTACTGTGTAGTTCATTGGTCCCAATAGAACGCTCTTTAGTGCAGAAAGGGAGCCGGAACTGACAACGACTATGGAATATCGCAGAAATTATACGCGAAACTATTCCGAGCCTTATATCTTGTCAAGAGTTGCAGTCCCCCCCCTCAACCCACCAATCGACGGAATATGTGGCATTGGAACATAGACTATCTATTACGTGTATGTATATATTGTATAGTTGTTGGCCCATCGGGGTGGTCACGTGTCTCATGTGATGCTTCCACTGGCAATCCAGGGGCGTGGATTTCAACATCAGCGAGAACACTTGCTGATTCCGAATGAAAAGCGCAAGGATATATTATCACGCACTGTGTTGCATAGCAAGGCTCAAGGCAAATGGGGCGTAATTTATGGCTCCTTGAGAATAAGAGTCAAATGATCTCTATAATTTGCCAGAGTCTTTGTTACCCAACTTTTGCAGACTTTCATCGTGAATACGTTAATCACCAAGCACATCAATGCGAAGAGCGGCATTCATTGAATTCGACTTTTATAGATTTAGTGAAGTACATCTGTGGTTTAACCCCCCAAAAATTGCAACAACAAAAAAGTTTTTCCACGGTTTACGGTAGGTTTTGAGCTGTTAATGAAGAAAAAGAAAAAGGTTTATCAAAATTTGGGGTCCGGAAAGGTATTTTTATTCTGCTAAATAGTTACCTTGATTACGCCAAAGGTGAGCTCACCGTCCAAACAAAGGCAACTAGTATATCAAAATGAAGATCTAAATCAGACATGATCAGAAATCACACAAAACACGCCAATATGTGTAACTGTAAATATTAAGGTAGGGTCTAATTAATTATAGGTAGGGTCTAATTAATTATAGGTAGGGTCTAATTAATTATAGGTAGGGTCTAATTAATTATAGGTAGGGTCTAATTAATTATAGGTAGGGTCTAATTAATTACAGGTGTGAAAATTTCTGGAAACGTCAAAATAATTGCCCGATGCGCCTCAAATATGAGCATTTTACGACAAAAGACTTTCACATGATACACATCATTAGGGAAATACTTATCAAGAGAGTGGTAAGACTATCAATTGGGTAATTAACCTATTAATGCATTTAATACATCGAATAATGTTAGCATCACTTCAAGAAGTATTGAAAGAATACATGCACTGTATCCCGGCCTTCAAAATAATAGAAGAACTGCTATTGGTTGGATAAACAATGACTATTTCAATATTTTGAATGTCCACTATATATAATTTGTGCTACAGTTTAATATATCTATAAACAATTAAAAAATACTTAAAAACTCGGTTGGCATTTCAGAGACTTCTGTTATGTATTCATCCTAACAATCAATGCCTTGAAATGGATTTTCACATAATTATGTCCAGTTGGCATGGGCAGTGCATCGCTTGTTTTGACGGGAAGGGTGCAGCTGCACCTTATCATTCTCAGCTGGTAGTCTGTGGATGGCCGTTTCCGAATCATGATCGAAGCAAAGCCCTGGCTGCGTGTATCTCGGTTTCAGACTTTATATAGACTGGAGACGCTCTGCAGTCACGTTGCTCTTAGCCAGGGGATATTCATCCATCGCTTTCCAGCTGTTCACCAGGAAATCCGGCCATAGCTTCACAGTCAATTTTCCGATGGTTTCAAACTCTTGCTTTGCACCAAAAACTGCATATTGTTTCAATTGCAGGCTGCATCATACTGAAGGCATACTTCTTCCTAAAATTGTTATTTGATGTGGTATCACATCATAAATTTTTGTTGTACGTGTAGTTGTTTTATCCGACTTGTAGTTTAGATGATATAAATGCTCTTGATCGGCATGATGCATGAGTAACAGCAACACATCGGTATCTTCCAAAATCAAGGTATAGTGGGCATTTGACGCGATTTTGTGACGGCTAATTTTACCAGATCAACGTCGGTGTCAGCTTCAACCTGGAGAACCCTGCAACCCAGTCTCTTGAGCTCGTCAGTGATCATGCCAATGAAATGTTCTTTGTTTCTCCCCTGAGACAGGAAAGGATCAACTCATTGGAACACACAATAGAGGAGTTCCTTGGTCCTCCTTTGAGAAAATGCGTGCAGTCTTTGGTGGAGGAACCACTTACATAGCCCTCAAAACCACGGTGCTCACCATACTTCTGCTGTGGGATCCCAGCCTATACGATTAGCATTATCACCTTAGGTAGCAAACTTTGTCCGTGACACGCGGTGAAACAATTTCGACTGCCCATGGTACCCCCCTTTCTGGGTGTTGATCCTGTGTATTATCCCCTTCCACTCTGGGACTTGTTATGGGAGATGTAAAAGTATCTTCCTGAAAAGTGTCTGATCTGCTTTGTCACCAGCTCCTTGAACTTGAAATTGCTTATCATGCAATCAACCGGCGCTATTATTATTACATACATAAATACAGAGTGTGCCAAAAGTAGTCTATCTACTCCATGTTAAAGATGTCAATGCTTTCCAATTGGTGATACACATTTCCGAGAAAGTGTTACAAAAGAGATCACAAAAAGATAAGAGAAATAAATACTTGGTATGGTTAGTCTAACATGGTATGCTGCTGTTCCTATCTTTTCTATTCCAATTTCATCAACATTTATCCCGATTTATCTCAATTAATATAGTGCACTCATCATTCCGCGATATTTCCACTTTTGGCGGTAAACAGGGCCCCGGACCATGGATAAGCTTCATTGAACGCATAATTAGACAACGCTCTCGTACTATTGTTTTGTTTGAGAGTGCTATTGTTGTGACAGTAGCACTAATGTCCATCCCCTAAAATAAAAACAAAGCAGAGGGTTTGTATCTCTTCGCGATCAATCACCACTCGCATTTAAATGTTCCTCCTTCATTCAAAATATACTTTTTCCTTGATTTCTTTGCATAAATGGGCGGAGAATAACATAGTCAATCCATACCAGGTATTTTTTTTTTTTTTTTTTTTTTTGGGGGGGGGGGGGATTATTGATACATGTACATACCCACTCGGTATGTACATGGGCACATTCATCCTTGTCTCGACCTTTGTTAATTTATACTTTGCGGAATTGAACTCCTATGTCTTTGGCTTAGTAGGCCTGCAGGTAATTGAGTATGGTATCGACTATCCAATATCTGAAGGCGCATTTCAGTCAATACTTCTCGAAGTGATGCTATCATTAATTGATATAATAACTACATTAATTGATTAATTAACTAATTAATAGTACTATCACTCTCTTCATAAGTATTTCCCTAATGATGTGTAATCTCTTGTCGTGAAATGGTAATACCAAGCAATTATTTTGACGTTTCCAGAAGTTTTCACACCTGTAATTAATTAGACCCTACCTTAATATTTACAGTTACACACATTGGCGTGCTTTATGTCATTTCTGATCATGTCTGATATAGATCTTCATTTTGATATACTGATTGCCTTTGTTTGGACGGTCAGCTCACCTTTGGCGTAATCAAGGTAATTAATTAGCAGAAAAAGAAACCCTTGCCCGACACCCGATTTTGGTAAACTTTTTTCCCCCATAAGCACCACAAATATTACCAAAAACCGTTGAAAAACCTTTTGTTGCAATTTTTTGGTTCCATTTATATATTTTTTTCACAGATGTACTCCATTATTTACTGGGCAATCGCCGTTTTTTTTTTTTTTTTTTTTCTTTTTTTTTTTTATATATATTTTTTTTTTTTTTATATACATTTTGCTTATTCGTTTGTTCAATTCGACTTTCGTTTATATCTCTGCTGCTGTGAGAGACGTCGGCGGGGATTCCATAGCAGATCCCAACAGCACCATGCATCGAACACCAAGCCGCGTGCGGTTGAGTAAATATACTGTGGGCGTGGTCAGGGGATGCTGAGTGTTGCGAGATATCAGATAGCAGTGGCACTGCAACATGCAGCCCATTGTCGATCGTAGAGATCCCACCTCAAACCGCCGCCGAGGTTATCGCACTGACTGACCCCGAGAAGGGTGGGCGTTGCACCGCTCAAGTGACGGGATTTTCCAGCATTGTTTTCTCTTCCGGCGAAGCACCGACACGTTACTTCTTTTTAGGACAATGTAAAGCAGCATTTGGGTGCACATTCAGCGCCAATCATCGGCGCTTTCATCTCGGTGGCTGCACATAGATTAGGGCCAGTATAGAGCTAGCAGCGGCGCGAAAAGCGAGCAGCGCTGATTTCTGCGATCAGGAGCAGCCGAAGCGATGCTGCCGTAGCCGAGTACTGCTGCTCCCTATCCGCTCTGCGATTTATTTCGCCGCCCCCTCTTCTGCCGCTTGGCAAAACACTGGCATATGCTCCGATTCAGGAACTCTGGATGAGAAGACACGCCCGCCTGGCTTTACGACTCCCTCACGAGAAAGGTCCGACCGACGTCATCCCACCACGTCCCAGTGCTTCCAATTGACGTCCAACTGATGTGGAAGACAGTTTCGTGATATTCTGTGTGCGATTATTTGGATTGAGGCTCCACTGTAGCCAAAGAGTGGTATCCAGCTAACAGTGTGTAGGCCTATACACAAGAACGGAGAAGGCATTCGGGTTGTGCGGTGCGATTGACAGCTTAAGCGATCATTCATCTGCCTCTTTTGATCGGGATATAATTATACACTGTATAATATTTTATGAATTGGATCATTGTTCTATCTGCAAGCTTAGTAAGTGCACACGTGGCATGGCTTATAGTAGTCTATAATATACACGCAATAAGCACTTCGTATGCAAATGAGACGAGCCACGGAGTGTTGTTTACGATTTTCACTCTTCGACGTTGACAAGTCGTGAAGTTCCATTTTCGTTCTCTTGTTTACTTCTTGCGTTCTCCTTGACGGTAACGGAAGTATGACATCCAGGCGAAGTCCCGCAATTTTGTTAACTGCCACGTGGTTTTTCATGTCACTTCTATTTTATTATTATTTTCTTCTTCTCTCTTAATTTTTCTCGCGCCTTCTGGAGTTCTTTCAAGCTTTGACGCTTGTAGCAAAGATCGATATCCTTCAGGTTTAAAAATAGCACACAGAGAATGATTTAGTGCTCGATCACTAAGCAATTACTGCCAACTATGCATATCATTGCTGACTTTGAAGTGAAGGATATAGAGAATACCAGGAACCTCAATTCCTCGCTTGAGTTCATGATCATATCCCAGTAAGCACACATTCCATTGAATCCTTTGCTCAATAGTCCAAATCCCAACTTTCTTCGCAATATATTTCTAGATCAGAAACACTGCTCCCTATAATTATGTGTACATGTGAGTTGATAACTGTTCATCTGCGTATTATGTACTGCATCCATGCTATACAACCATGGTGTTTATGTTTATTTTGCTTTCAGCTCGTGCGCGTGGGCAGTGCCGCATGCCGGACCGGTGATGCCGTGTCGGTCATGTGTTCGCACTCAGCCAGCGGTGGAGGCTTGCCCCCCGCCGACGACCGAAACCTCTTCCACAAGATCACGCGGCCCCCGAAGCCTCCCAGTTGGAGAGACTTCCAGACCGACACCAAGGACTCATCACCTCCGAAGAAATCCGAGCGGCGGCCGAAAGAACTGATCGGCTTCAGCAGCCTCAGTTTGACCCATCGCAGTCGGTCGGAAGGCACGGACATCTCGCGGTTGGGCGTCGCTTCATCGTCGACTGTGTTAGCGGAGAACAGGGCTGCAACCCTTCCACATCTGAAACAGCACCGCAAGCAGAAGAATCGCTTGCACCGCACGCGTAGTCAGTATAACATAGAGAAGGCAGACCTGCCTGAAAAGAGCCAGATGACAGTCAGCCTGGCGGATACGAAGCCCCAGGAGCTGGGGCTTCGTAGCAAGCGCCCTATAGACGCAATGACTTATATGAATGAGAACACGCGACGCTGTGAGAAGTGGCTGGCTGGCGTCAGGGCGTCGCAGCCGGCGTTCACTCAGGACATTGGCATCCCAGAGGAAAACTCCTCCTCAGACCAGGACAGTGCCAAGTCCAGAGCAGCAGACAAGACAAGTTCCTCGGACGTCGAATCTGCGACCAGCAAGAGCAAGATTCCTGTGTCAGCACCAAGTCACCGCGGCAAAGTGAAGTCAGCCAAGCAGTTAACAGACGAACAGTTGTGTGCGCAGTTTCTCTCTGAGCGCAGGCTGTCTCTGGAAAGGGTGATTGCGGACACTCTGAAGCGACGGAGTGGAAGTTTCGAGAACAAGCCATCGAATGGGGTCACGGAAGACGCCCAGGAAGAAGGGAAGCAGTGAAACACTTGCTTCTCGACTCCTAAGCAGCAAATGGTTTTATGCTTCTTTGTGTATAAAGGATTACAGGGTCATCGTCTGTCGCTCGTCTCACGCAAAGTGGCATTAGGAAGACTTTTTTATTGCATGTTTATTACTCAGTCACCTTCAATAAAGACATTTCTTTGTATTTATCAAAGATATCTTATTTATTAGTATCTCTAATACAATTAAAACAATTAATATTTTACTCATTCACAAGACAAATGGAAGAGAAATTGACTACAGGCTCCTGAGATTTTCGATTTTAAGCTCTTTGTTTTAAAATTTCAAATGGTTGTATTTTTTTTTCCTATCCCAGGGGCTGAGTGTTCTTGATAAGCCAATTGTATACTTCTTTCCTCCCTTGTTCCAGTAACGCCGGTCCAATTACATCACGGGTTTTTTGATGGTAATCGTTGAGCCATTGAATCTGGAATTGAATCCGAGATAGCGCTCACTTACTCATTTACTCAATACTCACCTCCGATTCACTCAACAAAGCCGGATTAATGAGTTTACTCTGAATTGGCACAAGAGTAATGGGTTCAAAGGTCAGGAATCCTTTGTCGTTGAAGTTGTATTTCGTCGTAGCTTTCACTACTAAACACAAACTCTCGATGCGGATCCCAAACTTGCCGTCTTCGTAGTAACCAGGCTCTGAATAAGAAGATCAACGATACAGAACCCCCACCCAGCGGAGTGAAGCATAACGAACCATTGCTCAGAATGTTGCCTTCCTTCAATGGTATGTCATCCGGTCGGGGCCTGTACCCAATGCCCATGGGACCTGAAAGACAGGATTGAATAATTAGCAGAAAACTTAACGATAGAACGAGACCTTCGTGGACATTGAGGAAAGAGCCAACCCCGTGTCCTGTCCCGTGAAGATAATCCAGCCCATTCGCCCAGAGGGAAGTCCTAGCGAGGGTGTCGAGTAGAGGCCCTTTCGTGCCGTTGGGAAAAATGACGTGCGACAGAGAAATGTGTCCCTTGAGTACTCTTGTGAAGCAATCCTGAAGGAATTAATTATTTTAATTATTGATTTGGGCGATATTTAATGGGAGACTTCACTTTCTCATGCTGACTCGGTGTTCCAAAGTGAACTGTGCGGGTAACGTCAGTGGTGCCGTCCCTGCAAAGAAGAAAATCATTGCGTTAATTAATCAATCGATTGGCATTAATCAGAAGGTAATTAACTCACCTGAACTGAGCTCCAGAATCGCACAAGTAGAGCTCTTCGGTGGTGAGCAGTCGATCTGTCTCAGGAGATGACCTGATTGAGACAAAACGATTTTAACCTGAGCATCAGATACGAATAAAGCGTCAGTACCGGTAGTGGATAATGGCGCCATTTGATCCAAACCCTGAGATTGTATCAAAACTGAGGCTGACGTATTCATCCTGCTGCCTACAACACGAGAAAGTGAGCAGGAGGAAAACGGAATGAGAATCACGCACGATCGGAGTTTCTCCAAATGGTCTGAGGCCGAGATCTCCGTGAGACATCCCTTGGGCACTTCATTCTCCAGCCACATTAAATATTCACAAAGTGCAACAGCATCTTTGATCTATGGAGGAAGCACAGTGAGCGGAGTGAAACAAAAAAGATATACAAACACGTACATGTGCATTTCTCATTCCTTGAATTTCAGCTGGTGATTTGACTGACTTCATGACGGCAACTGGAGACACATCTTTGTAGCGCTCTTTCTGTCGGGAAATTTCGTACCGAGTGTGTGTATGAAAAGAATGTGGTGCCTACCTCTGGAATGGCACTGAGTAGAGCGTAATTGATAGAGGGAGTAACCCATGCCTTAGTTGCAGGTTTTATCATTTTCATCAGTGATTCTAATTCAGGGCGGATTGATTCGTATGGTTTCAAAATGACGCCCTTTTTGTCTTCCTCTCCCATTCGCAGATGCGTTCGAATGTCAGGGGTCAACTTTCTCTCATCAACAAACAAGTAAACATTCTCCATGGTGACTATCACATACGAGAAGAAAACGGGGTTGAAGTCGATATCGGATCCACGCAGATTGAGAAGCCAAGCAACATCATCCAAAGCAGACAGCACGATCATCGAACACTTTTTCTGGGAAATCTTCTCTCTCAGTGAAGATATCTTCTCATCCCAGGTCTGACCTAAAAGAGTAAGCAGTGAGAGGTAACCAGTGGTTAAAGAAAGAACTGACCGGTCCACTTGAGAGCCTGGGTGAAGATTCGGTTGTTAGGACGTGGAGGCTGATCCTCCCAAACCAGATCAATAAGATTATCTTTCACGGGAATCAAATC
This sequence comes from Capitella teleta, assembly GCA_000328365.1. Classification (NCBI taxonomy): domain Eukaryota; kingdom Metazoa; phylum Annelida; class Polychaeta; family Capitellidae; genus Capitella; species Capitella teleta. The sequence goes on along the minus strand of KB294684.1, from coordinate 197,277 downwards.
AAGTCCCTCTGATTGCAGCTTCTTGTTCAAAGCTTCCCACGCCACTTAAAGAAGAAGAAAAAAATGATATTGAGAAGAGTGACGGCATCTTATTACCAGCTGACATCAGGAAGGGATCGACACCAACGCGACCACTTGTCGGCAAAACGTCACACAACCAATCACCTTGCGACGGTGTCTCCGTAAGACCTGCAGAGCAACATACAATGCAACGACAAAGAAGGAATATCTCTGACCAACCGTCTTTCATGAGCGTCCAGTTGGAGTCCATCTGCGCTTCTGCTTGCAAAAAGTATCGACCATCAGTCCACAGAGCGGCCTTTGAGGAGGTCACAATGGCCGTACCTGAAGCAAAAATTAAGATCAGAAATATGACGCAAGGAACACTCACCATTGGAGCCAGAGAATCCGGAGATGAATTCTCTGCGTTTGTCGCAGTCAGCGATATACTCGCTGACATGAGCATCTCCAGTTGGAACGATGTAAGCGTGGATTGGCTCATGAACGTGCTTGGCGTTCTTCATCAGAGACCTAAGGCGATCAAGCAGGGCTGCGGTGTTCTTGGGAGGCATGTTGCACGATCAACTGCTCACGAAAAAGAAAATACTAGTAGCAGATTGACTTATGCTAATAGCATATAATTATGTAAAAGACTGAATAGAGAAACATGGGCAACAGGCATGCCACCAATCTCATTGAGGCCATTTCAGCTGCACACATACTGGCATGGCCCAGACGTGTACAGGTGAAGACTGTGTTCATTCTTTTATGGTAGTTAAACCAAGGAAAAAGCTCATTGATTACAATCATTCGATCCTTGAATGGATCACTCATTCAGGCAATATGAGTGTCATTGGAGTAATGCAGCAACATTGAATGGAATCAATGGATGAATGAAAAGGTGATTTCAAATGACTTCCTGACTCATAAAACTGTTAGAGCCTGATGAATATGTAATGCTGCAACTCTTACTCAATTATCAGTACACTAAGGTTTCTTACAGTATCAGGCATGAGACGGAGGTTTGACAAAAAGTACTGAAAGTCTCGTAGGGGCAGAGGGGGGGGTCCTGGTGGGTCTCCCCCCGGAGGGAATTTTTTTAGATTTTTAAGCATTAAGTTGCAAGAAATTCAATGGTCTTTAAGTAATTTCATAGAGAGCTCTATCAATGAAGATAGTTTAGAAATTTACAAATCAATAGGCCTAACAGATCAATAGTTGAAATGACCAAAACAATTTTTTCCCCGACTTTTTCAAAAAGTACAGAAATCCATCAAAATACGGAAGAATCTCATGCCTGCAGTATAGTCTAGAAGGCTTTGATTGCATGAAAGGAGTGCAAAACAGAATGCAATACAGTGTACATAGTATAGTCCCTATCTTATCTAATTCCACAAGTGTAACTGATCGAATCGTTATTCATTTTGTTACTGATCTAATTCCACAAGTGTAACCACTAATTACTAAACCAGTAAGTAACTGAGTAAGCAATCTTTCATTCTTTCTTTGCCTTATCATTAGGCTTATCAGGAAGAATTACTGAATTGGCTGACTATGCAAACTTCTGTCCACTCAATTTTGAAGCTATAAGCTGCGTAAGCTGATAATTAAGGGCGCAAGAGACTATAGTGGTCTGGGTAGAGGGCGCAACGTCCAAGGGGTGG
>KB294684.1:183305-195563 GCA_000328365.1 Capitella teleta | reverse complement strand
TATGAGGTTTCATCCTGCTTGAGTTGCATATACAGGATGATACTGTGACACAGAATCATAGATAATACAGGCTGATGCGGTATGCATCATAATACACTATTCTGTACTAACAAGGCTTCTTATCATCTGTGAATTTCTATAAAATATCCCATAGTTTATAAAAATTCACAGATGACAAGAAGCCTCGTTAGTATAGAATAGTGTACTGGATAAACACCATAATGTTAGCTTCCCATGTAACAATAACCGATAAATACTAATATACAGCAGTAGTACGTGACCATCGTCAACGAGTAGGCCTACGTACAGCATAGCTATTGGGTTAAACTTCTTATACATTACTTATGCCATGGTGGCCACACACATGGCGTCATGTCAACCTTATATACAGGGAGTTTCAAAAGTATATTTACAAGTAATGGGGATTTTTCAACCTTGCGCAATGTGTTACAAAAAGGCTCTTTTCTCTAAAACCGCGCTGTGTACCCAAATAATATTCAAAAAGTTAATAATAAAAAATGCAAATATAATAAAAATAAAGACAATAGTATCAATAATCATCATGAAAACATAATAATTATAATTATAGTTATAGTTATAGTTATAATTATAATATAATATAATATAATATAATATAATATAATATAATATAATATAATATAATATAATATAATATAATATAATATAATATAATATAATATAATATAATATAATATGTTATAATTATATTTTTTTTTTTTAAATTACAATTATAATTATTATATTTTTATTATTAACTTTTTGAATAAATAATGGGACAGTTCAAAGCTACTGATCTACTTTTGATATCAAATATTATAATTATAATTATAATTATAATTATAATTATAATTATAATTATAATTATAATTATAATTATAATTATAATTATAATTATAATTATAATTATAATAGAAGCATTACATAATGCAGTTTATTCAGTAGAAAACAAATTTCCAAGTCCGAGCTCTGAGCTTGCCGGAATTTTCAGTCATGTCGGTTTGCTGTCACAAAGAACAGAATTGATAAATGTTAGACTGATTTTTCTGCTCGATGACGCTTTTGTTGAGTGGATGATACACTGTATCGGATTGGGCGGCTCGTGACCCTTGGGTCAACTCAACGCTCCAGAAATTAAGCTTCTGGATACTACCCTTCAGGAAGCCGACGGCCTTCTCAGCATTCAAATTTTTCAAAAGTCTGATTGCTTTTGAGTAAAGCATTCGTTTGAATATCGTTCAAGTCAATTTCAATGCCTATCAAAGACATCTTATCATGGGTGTACTCGAAATAATGTTTTCCAGAATTCGTGGATTGGCTGCGAAAGAAACGCAATTTTTGATCGCGAACAGTTTGAAAATGTAGAGAATAGATTTGTGCACCGTGTAGAATATTCTTGTAGACGCAAACAAGGATTAAATAATTATCAAGCCAATTTCAGTTAATTGCGTTTCTTTTGCACCTTAGTATAATATGCAGCAAGATGCGGCGATGAAGTGTGTTGGGAACCCCCTCTTCTCACATAATTAGCATATGCACGAAATTTACATGAATGACGGAAGTCGAAAGCGTCATAATGATAGAAGCAGACGCCGGAAACTATTCAAGATTCATCTAAGTACCCTCGGTTGTTTTTTACAGTAAATACAACCAGCAACGTAGAATATACAAGGCCACCAAAAAGTTTGTATTTGTATAATTTTATGGGACCTTCAATTTACCATTAGATAGAGCGTGAATACAGGTGATGACGTCACCTCGCAGCACATATTCTCCATTCAGCACTGAATATCGGGTAGTTACTTTTGAGATATTAGTCAACTTTAGTCAATTGATAAGCAAATCTTTTTTTTTTTTAATAATTTTTTAATGTTTTTTTGTTTGCTTTTGTTTTGTTTTGTTTGTTTGTTTGTTTGGTTTTTTTTTCAACATATGGAGCAGATGGGGTACGTTTGGTCCATTCTGTATGATCCAATTTGTTGTAGGAGATGGTTGCGGAATCCCTAATCCTAGCAATAATTTTTAGACCCACTCAAAAATCTCGTTTCATCTCGCGAGATCGTCTGCTTGAAAATGGCCGACGGACAGGTAGGAAATGACAATAAAGAGTTGTTAAAGCTCAAATACACAGCCTCCGTACTGTTGCGATTGTCCGAAATGTGACGCAAATGAGAGCGGCAAACGTTTTTTCTTTGTATATTACCAAAAGAAAAATCAGCCTCCTCATGTTGACCACTTTCATCGTATCTACGGGTTGACAGCGCTGCTGGCTGAGTGAGTCAGTCACTCACTACAGTAACAGTGACTACTCACTAACCAGCTAACCAGCTAACTGTAGCCAGTAGTCAATGTCTGCAGTCTGCACTCAGCACTGACTCACCAGTCATTGAGAGTGATATTCATTCAGTTAGAGGCGGCAGTGCTGGCTAGCTACAATGATTCAGGATCAATACCTGCCAACAAGCAGACGACGGCAAAACCAGGGTGTGATAGTGACTATCATAATCATCTTCATAGTGACTAGTCACATGCCGACATAGTCATGATAGTGCGTTCTTTCTTTCTTGATGACACAGAATTATTAGGTCGTCATCTCAGGAATCATCAGCTTAGGCTGACTACTGAGATGTCGAGATGTAATTCTCACTTCTGACTTCGGAATATGCGAAAAGAAGACATCTACGATATTCTATGATCTTGTGACTAGTGATATCGTAATTGCGAGTAGAAGTGCTCGGTACTCCAACTCCGATTCAATATTTCAGATCAATATTTTCAACGCGTCTGTGTCCTTTGTTTTGAAAGCGACATTTCCTTCAGCGAAGCAAATACACACGCAACAGAGTGATTTCTACGCATCGCGCGCCTTGCTCGCAAAGGCGTTATTTTAGTCTATTAATTGATATATATATATATATATATATATATATATATATATATATATATATATTTATTTATATATATACATACACGGGCGTATATATGCATTTCATTTAGGGAACGAACAGAACGAACAAAAGAATAATAAATTCAACAAGTACAATAATATGAAAAGAAGAATATGTTAATTACAACAAAGTTCAATATAGGTTTCAGAAATGACTTCAGAAGTTAACAGACTTTATAGTTATAATCAGTAGGCTTTCTTATAACATGTCATTCATTAAAATGGCATTTAATTTTTGTTCTCTCGCGCACAACTCCTTTAAGTCATTACCAGTTTTCACATTTCTCGGCAACAACTTCTGCATGCTTCACAAGAATCAATCGCTTTCAACCTTTTCAATTAAAGTGCAATCTTCCATTGTCCTTTGGATTTCTACTCCTTTGCATAAAACGTTTGAACATGCGGCAGCTCCATATGCAAATGCAGGCAAGCCAGTATGCACGCGTCCCGTTCAGAGTTGAGGCAATCAGCAGCTCATGCTAGAATAGTGATTTGAACCTGCATATAATTATCTGATCAAAGATGAACAATATTCTTCATAACTTCGTGTACCGTCTATGTGAAGCAGCGTTGTTTGTGCCTTGGGGCATGCCTTTCAGTGATAACTGATAAATGCCCTTAGGCAGGAAGTTTTATATAAATTGGATCCCGTCATGGTGATAATAAATCAGGACGAACAACAGCCTGGAGATGACTTCTTTCACCTCCATCCTTCCCCTTCATATCTGGACCTATTGATCTAGCCTTTTGGTTTTTAAAGGAGCAATTTTACTTGCCACTAATTACTAGTATGCAACTCCGGCTCTGACTCCGATCGGAGTTGAAGCATCAAACTCCGACCTTTGACCAAATCTCAACTCCAAACATCTCTAATGTTGAGAATGAAAGAACGCACCACTACTGGGTATTATATATTGGGATAGCTCCGCAAGCAACAATTCCAAACGCCCTTTTATAAAGTTGCTATCAAGGCCAGAGCCATTTTGCCATAAATTTCACAATCAAAATTTATCAAGTTGAATTTTCAAATGTTCAGGAAAATCTCAGTTTCACAGTATTCACAATTGAATAATAGTGAGCGATTACATTGATTTTGATGACTAACGATGTTATCGTCGTTGATGCCTGCTCAATCTACAAAACCCTGTTTGTTATCAGCTCTTTCTAGTTTTGTGTGGAACCAGATAGAAGAAGTAAAATCTATGTTGTCAGCAACATCAAATCCTCCAGACTGCTTTAGCATGGAATGACCCTGAATTCAACGACCACATGTACAACACAACCTGTGACCTTTCATAATCGGTCCCAATTGACACTTGAGTGACTTGACCCTGTATATAATGACCTGCTTTTGAGCAGGATTTGCAATGAGTTAGGTGGCTACAATTGAGAATTCGGGCATTAAAGCCTCAAACAAATGCTTAACTCTTGTGATTGTGACTTGAGCGGCGATGGTCGCCAGCTCACCTTTTGCTGCAGTCAGTTAGGAAGATGAAAGAAAATGATTTCTTTCAATGTAAAATGACCATTTAGGAAGTGAAATGAGCAATGGCCTTATTCTGCTGTGAGTATCTGACTAACAAAGATTTTGTTCTATATCTTCCCCACCGCTCTGTGCTGTGGTCATTCATGTTCTAGGGTTTTATTAGATCATACATGGGTAAATTCAATTAACCACATCCACAGAAATCCTCCAAAGATCTATGCAACGATAACTCAAGAAATACAGTGATTGAAGTGAATTAGTGTTTCTTTTTAATCACAATTACCTGATGAAAATTACATTCTGATTGATTTAATTGTTGATTTGCCATTATACCATGGCATAGGATATCAATTGCCACTAACACAGTCATGTTCGTGTAAAGAATTATCAACCAGCATTTTTTTTTTCCGCATGGACAGATCGAACTCGAGGGTCTTCGATCTGCGGTAAGTAGAACTCTTGCCTGTTTCCTTAGTTGTTTGAACTTTGATCCTCGATTAGAAAACTGTCTTCTCTTAATCTCACGATTCTCATCCACTATTCTGCACCCAACGCTTGAACTCCGTTTCTAATGGTCCTAACAGCCAATCAGGGATTAGCACTGCCTCATGAATATGCATGATGCCCATGCCTGTCCTATCAGGTTAAATGGGTTTGATTTTTATGAATGTCATTTATTGTGTTGATTTGGTGCATCTACTCCAGTGTATATTTCAATGTTGATATTTCATCCTTGTTTCTTTTTTGTTTGTTACAAATTCACAATTATGCTACAATATTCATGAATATGCTAACATATTCATGAATAATGAATGCATTGATTCTTCTTCAGAATTGATTTCCAAATACAATTATTGCAATAATTAATTCCTTAATTATTGTGTTTGAATTAATTGCATCTTTGCACCCATTTCTTCTTTGGTTCCCATGGAAACAGCTGGATAACTGGAAGGGATGTATTACATACACATGGCTCAATGGTTTGAGAATAATCCATTATCTAGAAACAAGGGTGCATTGCAAATAGGCTTGAATAATTGGCTGGTTATGATTTGCTGTGTACGAATTATGGAAAGCCATGTCCACCTATTGTGACAAGAACCAGAGATTTACAAGAATTATTTACACAATGGCAGGGGATCTCTCTTTTATGAGATTCTTTCCAAAGCGGAAGTTTGTGCTTTCATGTTCATGCACAGCGCAGATTATTCGGTTGGTGAATTTTTTGGTTAGATTTAAATTTGTGCATGCTGTTGAATCATGTATGATGCAGCAGAGGCCCAGGGTGTTCCTGCTTCATGAGTACCCTCAATTTCCCTTTTGAGACAAGTGCTCTGCTTCGACAATCGCAACACAATGCACTGAGATATTTAGATCGAAGCGTCAATTGTCATTCATGACGTTATTGATTCCATGCATAATATTCCAGTGCAGTTGTGTTATTGCCACACCTAAGAGATCCTCTTCCAGTGATGCTTGTGCTGCAGTGCACAACAATAGTAAAAATATCCTTCATGTATTGTTCACATGTGGCTGCAGCAAGGGATATTAAAGTGATCGTCAATTTTTTTATCTCTGTTCTTGCAAAGCAACAATTGGCGCTGATGTTCTTTGAGGCCCTATTGATTGTTGCACCTGGCGCTTCTTCTGGTGCCAGCATCACCTTTGAGGAGGCAGCGAAAGGGAAAGAGTAGCAAGAGCAGAGCACCAAGAAGTTGTCTGCCACTGAACGGTCTGCGGCCACAGCAGAGCGCACTGAAGCATTGCAATGCTCGCAGCCAGGATGCTCCTCTGCTCAGTGACGGGGGGCTGAGGCAGGCATGGCTTCTTCTTCCCACAGCTGCGATTACCCCCTGCTCTGGCAGGTAGACTTTATTTGGAATATTATTGATACATTATTCATGGATATCGCACATGTGTTTTGTGTTTTGCGATGTCAAGTGTGCATGTGGTTTTTGTTGTGCTTGGTTGCTCTCAGAGTGGAGCTTCCATTGTGTTGAGTTGATTTCTGTTTGGCGATGCAACTAATCATTCAACCCACGTGACAGCTCCCTACGGGAATCAATTGGTCTGCTCTTGCTGTTTGGGTGTGGTCCTCTTTGGGTGCAGTTCTCGTTTTTCAACTACAGCCTACTCTTGAGGGTTCGTTTATTTGATCATTCGTTCTTGAATTCATTCGTCAATTCGTTCATCTGAAATGATGCGGTTTTGTCTGAGATAATCTCCTGGGCCTACCCTGCGATCAATATCTCGCTTTTGCCCGTAACAACATTCAGATGGATGACCCAATCATGGTCCAGCGATAGATGACCTCGCCGCCTAAAGGAGCATGGCTTCTCTTCAGGGCGCCATTACCTCATCAATCCAGAACCCTGCAACGGCATCTAATGCACTTTTGGTCTCAGTAACATTGAGGTATTGATCACGTGAGCGTCTCCACTACATGGGCTCTGAGTTGCATTTGATGATCACAGGAAGAGAGGCTGAATGAGTGCCATAAAGATTTGTGTTTCTTGTGATGTTCCAACTTGTGTCTTCTCCTAACATTGCAAACACGCAATTGTGCCATGCAATCCAAGCTATTAAAAGCACATTTGCAGAAGTCATCAATGACTGGTGTGTTTTTTGTTCAGCTTTGAAGCCAGATATCGTATAAATAAGATTTCTTCCTGGAAGCAGCGCTATGCAAATGCGTGTGTTATCTTTTTGGAGCCCGTCCTTTGATTGTCACCACGCCCATCGCCCCCCTCCTCTGTACTTTGCAGGCTTAAATTAGCCATGCTTTTCGGTGGCGTGCATTTGACTGGGCAATTTGCTTCGCTGCTGCGTTTGGTTATGAAGGGCTGTAAATGGTCAATCAGGGAGCACTGCTGATACGCTTCATTCCCATTTGGCTTTCTTGGAATTATCTGATCATAATGTCACGATCTGATTGACGGATGCGCCTCTGCCCTGTTCACATGCGGCTGTTTCGGCTTCCTTTGACATTTCTTGTCTCTCTGTTAATGATGGACTGTTTTTCTTCTTAACATTTTCATGTTGGATGCCTTTCTCTCTACTCACTGCTTTATTAACATTTTGTTTCCTCTTTTATTTGAATTTTTGAAATTATTGAAATATCAAATCATAATTTGATTATTAATTTCACATTCACAAAAAAAACCCACCAGACAATAAAAAAAATCGCTCGTCACCAGACAGTGTGATCATCACCAGTGTGATCTATTTATGATAATTTTCTTCCTGGTTTTTATAATTATCGGTTTCAGAATCCGATGGATGACATGAGTAGAATTCCCCCTGCTCATTGCACCAAGGTGTTTGTGCACAGAGACTACTCGGAGGGCACTCCCGTCAGATTCTCCACAAAGTTCCCTCAAGAACTGGATGGCAAGGTGAGTCAATAGCTCATTTGCATACTCATTTGCATACTCATTTACACATTCTCAGTTGGACCGAGCGGCGTTTGAGTACACAATGACGGAGCTCAACAACATGTTCTGCACGGCTGAAACACTGAGCGGACGCACATATTGCGAGAGCTGCATGGCTTGCCTGACTGCCTACTTGGCGTACATCTGCATCGACACACATTATGAAAAGGTCCTCCTCACAATTTGATCTTACTTCAAGCTAATTATTCAATTCTTCACACAGATGTTGAAGAAGATCGGACGTTTTATTGCTGAGCAGAATGACCGCATTTACATTCCAAACGGTCTTCTCCTGATTGACCCAACTGAACGTGGTCTTCGTGTCGTATCCTTACTTATATTACGTTCATAAAGTCTCTTTGAGATGAAGCTAAATTGAGGTGTAATTGGCATGGAAATGGTCTCTTCCGCATCTTCATGTGGCTCTCATTGAGGACCCATTGCGGTCGTTTCAGGCTTGTTATTGGGTCATTTGTGAGCTTTTTGCGCCTTCACAGCGATCAATGAGATTGCACGCCCCAAGGCTCTGTGCTCTGATTCAGTTCTTTCCTTTGGCCTGTCGTTGTCTGGGAACTGATTGGGTGGAGATCAATATACGCTGCTTGAGAATTGTTTCAAATGTTTGATTTTTCCTTAACAGCCGTTTTTTCAGTTGGAGATTTGCATCTTGTCTGACACGAATTCACGGTGACCCAGATAACTTGAAGAACTGCACAATGTGTTTAAACTTTATATTTTTATGAACAAAATATCACCTTTTTTTTTCTTTCTCTCTCTCGCATTTTGCTTTGGTTTCTACTGTGAAGTGGGAAACACAAAATTTCATTTCATGTTGTATGTCTAATTAATAGCCTGTTTTGATATTTTGATATCTGGCATTGTATTGGGACTGTTTCCCTGACTTTCTTCCATCTCATCATGCTGCAATGGAGATTTCTCGGTCGTTGTGTCTCTAAGAGATGTCCACAAAAATTGCGTCACTCTGTGTCGGTGTATCTGCTGGTCACGCAAAGCAAAGTATCTTGGATTTGACAAACTAATATACTAAATACCTTTTCATTCATCTAGATTCAGAATATCTGCCTCAAATATTTATTGCAATATGCATGTACCGCGTGTGATTAAAACTTATCTACCACACTATTAATATTATGTTGCCATTCTCATACTTATACTCCTAAAATTATGTAAGGATGTATTGTGAAACAGCAAAATTTTGCATTCAGGAATATTTCACTATGTTTGTGATAGTTCATTGCGAAATATGCATGCACAAAATGACTTAAGCTATCACACGTGTTCAATTGTGAAATATTCATGTGCAATATTTTATTCCTAGGCACTAAAGTAAAATTTTGCTGTTTTACAGTATTTATTCAATTTTTAAAAAATATTTTCAAAAAATGGTTTTCATCAGGTTTATGTTGTTGAATGATTGTAATTCTCTGCAGAAAAAAAAAACAAAAAACATGACAGGAGTTTTGCTTTTGCTGAATTACATATGTGGCAATTGAATTGTTTTATATTGAATCTTGTTTAATTGAGAATGACGGAACTTTGTGATTTTATCTGCAATTGGCTGTCGTCTTATGTTTGTATCTGAATAAATTATCTGCAGAATCTTTTTATTATTTCCTGTATCTGACTTGAATATCATTGTAGCTGTAGCAATTATACCGGTATTTAAGCCTTCATAGCTGGCCAACTGATGGCTTTCTGAATACTAAAACGTTAATTAATTCTGGTCATTACGTTTAGTCATTTAGTTTGGAAGGTTTGTGTTCTCGTCAGTGAAACAGAACTCTTAGACAGCAGCCCATTTTGCAGGGAAGCGGAAGTACCGACATAGGGGTCCTGGAATGAGACCATTACTGGGGGGCTACATGGAAAGTACTTGTCTGGAAAGGAGAGGGCAATAATATCCGCCTGTGTTTCCAATCTGCTTTAATTGTGATATGCGGCTATTTCTCTCTTCGAATCTTCTCTTGCTTTACCAACCCACTGCTTCATGTTCGGTTGACCATTAGGATTTATGATTACCACTGATTATTAATATATATTTTTATTCTGAAATGTCGCTACTCTTTGGTTGTGACAGCACCACTTTCGGAGTATGCATCGCATGGACAAGATTTTCAGTGCGTTGCAAGTTAAACCACTTGCGCCTGCACTTACTCATGAAAATTCCAAGAAAATTAATGGCATTAAAACGGTTTAATTGAAGGAACATTCGAAATGTTCATAATCCATGACCAGATACATGTATCACCAGCCCTCTAAATCACACCAATGAGGCATGCAATGATTTATCCGCGCAATTTGTCGATGAGACTAACAACCCTACAACCCAAGTTGCGCTGTGGGATATTGTCAGCCCTGAATCATCCCTTTGCGATTGTGGGGAGATGGGAAGCGGTGAGGAATTTCTGACTCAGTTTATCCCATAAATGCTCAATTGGCGACAAAATTGGGGAATATGCCAATCATGACAATGTCGCGAATTAATAGTTTTCCTCCAAGAAGCCTCCGATGACCCTAGCAATGTAGCTGTGTGCCAAAACGAAGGGTTCTCTGTAATTAGCATTTGGGACACAAACGAGAAATCGCGATTTTAATTCGCAGCTATTTTTTTTTAAGGAGCATGACAGAGAATATTGATCACATCACACTTCAAAAAAAGGTCCAATAAAAGGATCTTCGTGTTTAATGTGTATTATTGTGCATACCCAGATAGCATTTGGTTTGTTGCCGTAACGTTGCCAAATTGTTGCCGGCAATGGTTGACGGGAACGTTGATATGCTCATTGACGTAATGTCTTTTGCAAGCAAAAAAATCAACCTAACTGAGACCTTAACGGCAACCACATATATACCATCTGTCAACGTTGACACAACAGATTAACCATGACAACTACATACATACCATCTGGCAACGTTGGCTTAATGCATGGCAACTACATATATACCATTAGGCTACATTGGATTATTGCATGGCAACTACATATAATTATACCATTTGGCAACATTGGATTACTGGCGCCCGTATCATCCGATCCGATTGGGTGGAGCCGTAAAACCCCATCACTCACGCAACATTGGATTAATGCATGGCAACTACATATATACCATTTGACAACATTGAGGCCATAGGCATGAAAGCCAGCACTAATTGACTGTAGGAACACATGAAACAAATCTTATGTAAACTGAAAAATTTTAATCAAAAAGAAAACAAGAAAACATCAAATGTAAAAAATCTGAAAAAAAAAGAAAAAAAAACACAAAAAAAATCTGAAGAAAAAAAAAAGAAAAAAAAAACAACAACAAGCAACACTACTCTGTAAAAGCATAGACTAATTACGTAATTAGTCTATGGTAAAAGTAAGCGCCGATGGAGGCCGCTGCTGTCGGGCGGCCTGCCTCCCCTCCCTTCCACCGCCTCTCAATGGGGCATTGCGCAGCCACTTCTTAATCGTCTAGCTCATGGATGACTGCATCCCAGGCTGAGGCAAAGATGGGATCTTCCAGACTGCATCTGAAAAAAAGTAGCATCCTTGTAGAAAAATCCAGTGTGATACAAACTTAACAGTTAGAAAAACAAAATTGCGATAACAATTAATACAAACTATTAAGGTAGGGAAAACCTTACCATTGACCTCCCTCTTCTCGCGGGAAGTTCAGATTGGCGGCAATGGTGTCAGTCGTTGGGAGGGTCATCAGTGTGTTGGCAATACACTTGTCCAATGTGGTGCTTCCAACAGTCGAGAGGTTTGCCACCTAGAGAACAGAAAATACACTAGGAGGAACAAAGGCAGATGCAATAGAGTAACTCGCAAGGGACGAGCGTACTGTCAAGTCAGAGCACTTGGCCTCCAACTGCTCCATGCCCTCAGTGCATGAAAGCGGGAGAATGTCTGGATTCAGGAGAGGGGCAGGCAACGGTTGCCGCACCAAATGGACTGCTCTGTCCTGCAGAGCCTTCAACTGGGCAGAAAGTTCTTTAATCGATCATGGCCTTCTGTTCCTCCATGTCACAAATGAGGTACCTCTCAGTGGCTGAAAACACAAGCAGAAATGAACTAATTCAGAACAAAACAAAAAACAAAACAAACAAAAAAACACACACACACACACACACACACACACACAGAAACCAGTGAAAGGAGCGGAATCCCATTAATTACTATATTATATTTATCCTGCGGGTTCCATCCATTGAACCGACGGCGGTGGGTTGGTCGGCCTTCTAGCAAGGGACGGAACAAGAAAAATTAGATCCCGAAGATCAAAGTCTTGGTTATTTAAAAAATAGAAATTCACAAAATTCAAAGTAAATAGAATTAGAAATATTATAAATACCGCTCGGGGTTCAG
>KB294684.1:114430-183255 GCA_000328365.1 Capitella teleta | reverse complement strand
ATATATTTTAAGGTTTGGTAGCTTCATCATAAAATGCAGGATCATTCAGCTAACAGACTCCACTAGAGGGCCAACGGCGGAAGGCAGAATTTCGTTGCGTGGACGGGGTGCGCCTTCTAGCAAAGAAAGAAACAAGAAAAATTAGATCTGACATATCAAAGTCTCAGTTATTTCAAAAATAGAAATGCACAAATGCAAAAGTAATTAGAATTAGAAATTTTGTATCTACCCTTCAGGTTCCGTGAACAGTTCCGCTGGTGGTGCTGCAGCAAGCAACCCTGATTTCCTAAAAAAAAGACAAAAAAAGAAAAAAAAAAAAAAAAAAGACAATTAAATTATATCAAGTTAATGAGTCATGATTACATGAAAAGAAACTATACATCAAGCAATAAAAAAAAAAAAACAATACAATGAATGACTTTAAAGATAGAATATAACTACCGTTATACTCAAACAGGGTCTAGTATTATCGGATGGGAGAACAGGGGGTAACCCAAGGTATTGGGGATCAAAGTAGGCCTATATGATCATAATTATGAGTTGTTGGCACTTGTTCCTAATCCTATATTTCGTTGAAGACTCGAAGTACCCTATATGTACACCAAAATGTTACATGTTGACAAACGGTCGAGGAATCGAAGCATACTGAATGTAGTAGATCGAGATTGCACATGCACAAAATGAAATCGACACATTTTTTGTTCTGGGAAATTTTGTGCGAAGCCCCAAGTGTACTACATACATTCTTATCTAACATGTAGGCCTACATTCGACACCGCGCAATGCCGATCATCAATGTGTCATGCTGTGGTGGACATGGCAGTTCTGATGCCGCGAAGTTCGTTTGCATGAAATCAAGGGGAGGAGGGATTAATAACAAGGTTGAACTAATGGCTCACATGTCACCATGACAAGAATTGCTTGTGTATAAACCAGATCCGACATCGCTCGTGAAAAGTGGTCCTTGCGTTAAATCTGGGCTGGGTTATATTTTATTGGTGTTTTTTTTTGTTTTTTTGTTTTTTTTTTGTTTTTTTTTTATCTTTTTTTTTTTGTTTTTTTTTTTTTTTGTTTTTTAACCCACATTATTAGCACGAATTTTATGTCGGATAGTCGTTTAAATCATTTTATATTTTGAGCGAAACTGCGAATGGCTTAGCTACGGGACACGCTGTGACCATTTTTTCACAATGGGGAGATAGACCGATGCCCCAGCTCGTTCAATTCAAGCTAATCTTGATATCTATGACCATGGCCACGTGTCTGCAACTCGGCATTCTATACTTGGAGAAAAGATGATCTTTTTTTTTGCAAAGGGCGTTATGATTTGCAATCGTCATCGCTCCGCATCTTTTCAACCGCTCTTAATGTTCACCATTTGCAGATCCCAAGTCGATGCGAAAATGTTGGCATTTTTCTCGATTTATCTCTGCGCTTTGGTCTTTAATTAGAAGTAAGTGATTGTAATTACAACTTTAACAATTTATATTCTCACCCATCTAAATTGCGATGCTTCAGACTCCATTTTTTCCCAGGTCGCTCCAAGAAAAATATTTGTTTTGGGCGATAATAAGTCCTTCAGCGATGCTGCTATTTTGGATCTCTGCGCTGTTTTGATGTCAGCCCGATGGCACTTATCTAATGTCAGTTCGATTTATTTTCAGAGTCTACGTAACTTCATTCGAAGACAATGGATTCTTCCATTGAGGGTGAGTTGCTCCTTAAGTCTTGATGAATCTGTGCGTTATATGTGATTTTAGCCATCATGATCATGATGTCAGTCTTGTTATGGTTTGTTTGAATCATTGACAGGATGTTTGCTTTTTCTTCACAGAAGAAGGACGCAGCAGAAGATGCCGCAAGAAGTCGTCCAAGTTACTAGCAGCAGAGGAAGCAAGTGTGTTTCAGCAAATGATCCGCTTACAGAAGAAAGTCGACAGGACGAAGCGTTTGTCAAAATCAGGAGATGATTCCCTAGAGGAAGAGGAGCCGCCCGTTGTTACGGCGATAAGGAGCCCCACTGAGAAGAAAACTTCCTCCGCTAAAAGTCCACGGCGGAGAAGGTCCACAAAAGGCTCCAAAGAATTGATGAAGACTGAGGTTGATGAACCCCCAGTTGAAGCTGAGGTGACAGAAGAAAAAGATGAAGATGAAGAGGTCAAAAGGTCAGCAGAAGAAGCGCATGAAGACAATGAAGGGGAAGAATTGCTACGAAAGGGACCAGAATTGTTCGGCGATTCTGAAGACCTTGATAGTGATAGGGATTCAGGTCTGCATTTGATCGACAAAGAGAAGAGTGCAGAGGTCGAGGAGATTCCACGCAAGAAGTTGAAGAGAGACAACCGAAAGAGCAGAGAACTGATGGATCAGGAGGAAGATGAGAAGTTGGAGAAGATTTTCAAATACATCAAGGAATCTGGTTTCCGTGCCAAGGGAAGTCCAGAAAAGAGTGAGGATGAAGTTGTCAAGCCGAGGTCTCCTTTGCCTGACAAACACAACACTGATTCAGTCAACGGGGAAGCTAGGAATTCGGAGACTGCTGCTGAAACTGCTGCAGCAATCGCAGTGGAAACTTCAGCAGAATCTGCTGCAGACGCTGCTGCAGAGTTCTCTGAGTCAGCTGAGAAACCACCTGTGCACAAAACTCGGACAAAAGGCAGCATTAAGAAAGCCCTGAGTAACCGCATGGCCCACGCAGTCAGTCGACGCCTGAGCGTTGAGATACCGCATGAAGAGAATAAGGGGCAGGATGAAACAGAGGGGAGAAACATTGAGGTCAAGCATGAAGGGGTCAATGAGAACATGGAGGTTAAGGACCCTCTGCTGGAGGTCACGTCACTCAAGAAACCGAGACCCAGGAGGAGGTATGAAAGTGTCGATCGCGCTGATCGCATTGCAAGACCAAGGAAGAAATCAGCTAAACTGCTTGCGGCTGAAGAAAGTTTAGAAATGATCGGACACAGTCACAGAAAGGAAGTTGTAAAGGTAAGGTGCTACTGAATGATTCTGAAATGCAATCTCCTTCATACGATTCAGCCGCCAATTTCATCTGAGGGATTGCTTGTTGAAGAAACAGTGAATGACTCAAAGACTAATTCAGATTCAGGTAAGGGTCAATTATTGCAATCTAAATGCCCTATTTAATGCTCTAGGGCATTAAATATGGCATCATAGTAGCAGGAGAACCTCCTTGAATAATGACCCCTTGAAGTTCAAAATTTGAAATTTGTACGTCGTACAAATTTTCCTTGTTCTGAATGATTGTGGTGTTAGCAGAATCAAATTTGAATCTCTGCTCCCTATTTATTTTTAATTTTAGATGTGCCAATTATGGAAAGGAAAGTTGCAAAGTCATTGAAGAAATCTAGGAAACCAGAAATGGTTTGGACCATCCCTTTTATCTTGGCTTGAATTTAATATTTTATTCATAGGGGGCTGACATTGGCAGCAAAGATGCAACAACAGTAAGACTCAGTAACCATCTACAAAGTGTCATCTCAATCATTATTTCCACAGTTGAAGGGTAACTTGCGCAGCGCTTACCACATGTACTACAGGGAACAGTCTAAGAAGATTCGTGCAACTGAGCCTGATATGTGTACGTGTGCCGGGTTTGTTTGTTGTTGTATTTAAAATCATTATTATTTATATTTTCAGCATTTGGTGCCCTGAGTAAGTTTATTGGCTCAAAATGGCATGGACTTTCAATGAAGGAAAAACGGGTGAGATATTGGAAAACTGAAGATTTTAATAATATTATTATTTTATTTCTCCTTTAGTCATACATTCCTGCAACAACGCAATTGAATTTTGCGATTGAGAAGAAGGAAAAAGAGAGGTTACGGTATTTACGGAATAAGAGGTTAAGAAACAAGAGGTTCAATAAAGAGGTTGATGTTCCACAACATTTACATGAGGCCTACCACAAGTTTGTGGCAGCCGAGCGTCACATCGCAAACTTAGAACAGCCGCATCTGAGAGATATACAGAAAACCATGTACATCAACAAGAAATGGCAAAAAATGACCCCTGAAGAGCAACAGGTTTTTTTCTATAATATGCATAGGCATGTTGCACTGGTATTTTGGGTCTTCTAGGCATGCATTCCGGTGTTCAATTCGGAGGATCCTCATGTTCCCAGGAAGTTCCAATCCGCGTATTTTGGTTATAGTTTTCTTCAATGGTTTTATACGCTCAGCAAAGACAAGAATCGAGGTAGGAATATAATTTATATTTGCGGCTTTCCTTCACAGACTTCTTGTTTTAGATTTAAAGCACATTTTGAAAGTCGCCAAGGAGGCCAATTTCTTCTGGGGAATCCGGCAACTGACCAAGAATTTCACCGAGGTCATTTCTTAACCCCGAGATGTTTAAATTGGATTTTCAACCCCTGTTGTTTTCAGTCTTCTGAAAGTGTGCTGCGACATTACAAAAGTGTTTCAAGATCAGTGAACAAGACCCTGGTACAGTAGACAGATCTGTTTATATTTATTCATTAATTTATTTTGTTGTTGAAAGAGTGATGAACAGAAATCAACACTGATGAAATTCACCAAACACTCGCGGAAGTGTTTCAAGGAAATCTTCAAAGGCCTGGGTACCATCAAGCGCTTATTATAAGTTTGATATATATTGGTTTTATGTTTGCAGAGACAGGTTTCCTCAATGATTTGATCGCGCGCATCTGGTTTCAGCTGCTGCTTCCTGAACAGGTGCTGACGCTCGTGAAATAAAATCTGGTTTTTCATGTTTTTTTGTCTGGTAGGAAATTCATGGTCAGACGCCTGAGCAGTGTCTGTATTGCGCCACGTATCATCTGAACGGCCGCAGGTACATGCAATTGTGTCCTCAGCACCTTCGGGAGAAAGAGGAGAAAGACGGAATTGCAAGGATAAGACCGATCAGTGGAGCTGATTGTATGAGCGAGGATGATGATGATGAGGATGAGGAGGAGGAGGACAGTGACGAAGAGGAGTTTGGACAGATAGAGTGTGGTCATTGTGATTACAGGGCCAGCAACATTGCTTTAATGACCAAACACATGGCTGATCACACGACCCCCCATTCCGCGAAAAGTGAAGAGAAGAAGATCAATGAAGAACGTAAGGAGGAGGTGATGAGGTTCCCAGCTGAGGATTATCTGCAGGAGTTAACGCTGCAACCGTGTCAACCTATGAGGAAACAAACTGCACGAAAAACATTTCCACAGCGCAGAACAAAAGTTATCCGTAAACCCGCGTCGTTGACCCCTGCTCGTGACCTTTCTCTGCACGAAATTCTCACCAGTAAGCCTCCTCGCAAAGCAAAGGTCAAACGCAAACCGACGCCTGATCTGTCAGTGACCCCAGCTGCCATGGAGTACGAGGCTTGTTACGAGGCAGAAATCGCCCCGTTTCTAGAAACCAGCAAATGCAATTTAGTGCAAAAGTGTCTGGACATGAAGAGGTCTGAAATTGCCCCTTCTCCGGTTGTGTGCGCTGATTTCCTCCCTGATTTGGAGTCAGAGAAATGTTCTCTGGTTATGACTGAAGTGAAAGTGCTAAGTGGACTGACCCCAGCACCCGAGGAGTGCGCCAGTTTGCTGGCCACGGAGATCATTCCGTCCTTGCAACCCGAACGAGAGCTCAGTTCGGACGCAACGCAAACATTCTCTGTGACTCGCGTCCTGCATTCCACCCACTGTGTGTGTGATCTTCCCTGTGCGCCGTTCAACGCTCGACATTTGGTTTTCTTCCCGACTTTCTCCGAGCTGTTTGAACACGTGTTGGCAGCGCACCAGCAGTACGGCTGCATTTATTCCTGCTCAAACTGCACGTTCAGCAGCACTTCATGCAAAGTCCTCCTCCTTCACCACAACGCCATCCACCGCAGAAGTACTCTGGATATGCGCGTTTCTCATCCCCTCAAGTGCTGCGTCTGCCCGTTCACTTGTAACAATGTGCCCAAGTATGACTCTCACATTGAGAAGCAGCATTCTGACTTGGCAGCTCGGCCGCCTTTTGACTCAGCCTCCAGGGAAATCAAATCGGCCAGGCAGCTGCTGACCCTGTGTTGCGACCTGTCTGCCGAGAGTGCTGAGAGGAGCATGCCGGTGCTGACGAGGTACAACGAGGAGGAGGAAAGAGAGGAGACCGAGGAGGGCGGGGACCCCAAACTAAGCAGCATGCGAGCGGTCGTCTCGCTAGAAGACGTCATTAATGTGCTTCTCACTGGCTTCTAATGAGACATCAAGGTGCTAATATATATTTCATACTATGTCTGGTCATGAATGTTGTGTGTTTTTTTTCTCTTTTTCTTCTCTACTTTTTCTTTTCTCTTGTCACCCCAGACTCGATACTGCCTTGTCCTGTTTGTTTCACGTTCTGAATCCATATTATGTGTTAAATTATGTGTGCTTCTCGCGTCAATTCTCATTCCATTTCTTCTGGAGGGAAACAGAAAGCATTTGTTTCTTCCTATTATGAAATTAATTAAACCATTAATATTTGATGTAATTGTTGTGAATTGTATGTCGCATTACCATTGATCAAACAATCACAGTCATTCTGTTCATAGATCTGAAATAATTCTTTGAGTTCTATTTTTGTATATATATATTTTTTTTTTTTTTTTTTCATGAAATAAAGAGTTTGCCATATGGAGTTTTGTTACACTGTCTCGTTTCACACAATGTTTCTGTGTTGGTCTTAATGCCTAGATAAATTATTACAAAGGTACATGTAGTTTTGTTTTATAAAGAGGAATTTATTTGAATAAATTTCAATCATGATAGACACAAGATATTATGCAACACCATGCAACTCAACTTCCATATCAACCTTGGTAATTGAATAACATAAGCGAAAAGGCAAATTCACGTTAATTTGTTTCATTGCGATAAAGCATAAAAGCTAAAAATGCTCTTGAAAATGACGCTAACCCATTATCAACAATACGAGTGTTAACACGATGCAGTGTAAATGACATGCAGTAATTATCACAAATTAACATAAGTAATTATCAAAATGACCAGCTTTGGTCAGTTAAAGATGACGGACTCGTAAGTGGGCACCATGTACTTGATGTTGATGAATGCGTCTTCTCCTCCATGCTGCTCTAATATCTGCAGAGTGTCTTCGATGAGATCGCCTAAATTCTCTCCCTTTTGTTGGCTGTAGTCGATGGCATCACCAGTGTTGCCTGAAAGAGATGAGGGATCATCGATTGGCACAATTTACGACTGAGTCGGTTCCCTCGGCTACAAGGTTGTTCAACATCAGGCTTGTTTGCGGGTCCTTCTTATTAATTCAATGTAAGGTCGTGACCCTGTCAATGTCATACACCAATACAAAATAATACGCGCGTATTTATACTAAGCGTGTTTGCAGTCACAGCGTTGCGCACTCACTGTTTCTGTTCTTGAAGACGTTCATAACTGGTAGGATTTGTCTGTAATATGGCACAAGGGCTTCTCCTGCCAGGGACGAAGCCAAGACGAGGTGCTGGACAGCGCGCAATGTGCGACACATGATTTTCCGATTGCGTGTTTCCAGTGCGGCTGTGTACGAAGAGTTCCATTAAATGAGCATAGGAGGAGGCTGAGTACTTACATTTAATTGGTATTATGAGCTGAGGGACAACTTGTGCGACCTTCTCCTCGCCGTGATTCAGAAGATCGTGGACTCCTTGGTCAGCAATCGTCGCGAAAGGTTCACTTGTTTCCCGTAGACCATCGAAAAAGATTGGCAAGTAATGGTTGTAGTCCAAACTTTCGATTTGGACCTGAAATCGAGAAGGCGTTTTGGGCACTTTGAACAATTTGAGAGGCATACCTTCCAGCGGAGTTTCACTCCAGACACGTTTGAATCGACAGCAACGGGGAGGTCACTGCGCTGGTAGGAGGCGCGGAATTTGGTCGGCGAGACGTTTTTCCTCTCTGTGAAAGCTCCTTCCCTGGACGTCATAGGGTTCCTCTGCTGCAACAGAACGTCACTGCTTATCGGCTAGTATGATCTATAGTCCCATTCGTTGTTCAACGAGCCCACAGCTGATCCCTAACACGTGCAGTATTGCTCACTGCTAATATTTCTAGGTACCATTGATCAAGTGGCGAGAATGGTTTGTTGTGAAAAGCATAAAATCTTAGAACAGAAATCTCTGGTTTAAGATCAACCGTAATAATTATATGCGAGCATTTATTATTTTTCAACTCGCCTTTTCAGAATGTTTTATTAAGCATGCATCCAATTAATTTGATTAACACCTTGAAACATTTTCGCATAATTATATATATGTAATCATGTGTGAAAAATATATGCCGTATCTCTATACTCTGATTCTCACTCAGACATACATATATAGAACATCACCCCCTCACACACAACTCTATTACTACAGTAATTACTTTGTATAATTACCGCTATTAAATTAATTATTAAAGAATCTGTCATTATACCAGGTAAATACGCCATCGGTCAATTAAGAAACGAAGGTCAATCTAATTGAATATTGATGTTATTTGGGAATTATATCGAACTTAATTCTTATGTACACGCACTCTATACAAATCATGTACTGTTACAAATCAAGGGTGTACATGTATATTTTTATGAGTTCTTATAGCAGACCTATTTAATATTCCGAAATAATAGGCCAACTGAGTATACTCGTGGTTTTCCTTATTAAACGACACGTAATATTGAAGACCTGATCGGTTCAACACGGAAACACACCTCCACGCAACCATAATATTGGTCTTAAAGGACACACTCAAGATAGGGAACAGAATGTGATTCCCAAAGACTGACCTTTTTAGACATTTTCTCCCTGGTCAGGGATCCGGTCAAATTCTGCTGACCTCGTGGGGTCCGTCCTCCACTGCTCGACGTCTCTGGCTGGAGAGAGGTCTTTTCGTTGAGCCCAGATGCGACTTGACCAACACTCTGGTCAGCTCTTTTGCCTTGGATGCTCAGCATCGTCGCCGCCATGACACTCGCAAGATGCAGCTGCTATTCCGCTGAACGTGTTGTGCTTGTTGCTATGGTAACGTATCTAACACCATGAGCATCATTGCTATAGCAGCCGCTCAGCTGCCGCTCGCGACGAATTAGTTCAGGCCTCCACCTGCACACACAGGTACACACGCCGCGGCACCATTGTCTCCTTGCCCGGATCGAAGATTGTCCTCGCTGCGATTGATGTACTCAGGTCAATTCGGCGAATTGAACACTGCGGAGAAGACACCGACAGCGCGGTTGCTAACAGTTATGGAAATTCGCATTTGTACCTCTTAAGTGGTCGCGATTGAGAGACTCGGAGGAATACGATGATGGATTGTTATCGATTTTATTGACATACAAAGTGCTCTCCCCTCTCTTCTGCCTGGCGGGTGGCCTTCGGGCTGCAGGTATGAATGCCCGCTGCACAGAGTGTGCCCCGGTGGGAGGTCATTGTCTCTTTGCAACGGAATACAACCCACCATTGCATTATACAACCCCTTAACAAGTCCTTAATGCCATTAGACCATACCATGCCACTACACTGTATCTTCAACGTATTCTTGTAGGGCGCACGTAATTTTATCATTAGTTAAGATAATGGTTACCACGTCGTGTGCATAATAACAGCACATGATATTTCAATCACTCACCAAGGCTTTCACAATAAAGGGTAGTAAACCCTATCTTCACTTGGGAGATGCGTTCCTGGTCTTTCACTCGCAGGCATGAAGGCTACAATACCGAATTCAACCCACGATGCAGTCCTAATTGCCAATTGCATTGCTGGCTTTTATAGGGTCACGGATTAATGCATAATGGAAATCCCCACTGATCCTCGCAACTCCGCCTTTGGTCGACCAAGGGCTAGGTTATTTATCGGATAAGGTTTGTAAATTTGAGTATTGCAAGGAAGCGATGCATGAATCTCTCGCGCTATGTACACTAAAATAATGATCATTTATAGTTACAGTAACCTTGACAACTATATCTTTTATTTCAGTTGTTTTCTTAAAAATAATTTGATATTTACGAAGTTAGGCCAGTGCATGGTGACTCGCTTCAGTTTTCATTCATAATCTTCGTAATCAAGCGTATTCAACTCACCCGAATAGCGATGCTTCTCTTTATACCACTTAAATAACCAATTAATTCTAAACATTTTTGAAGTTAGATGTCATAAGATTTGCATAATTTTTTATTTTATTTTTTATTTTATTTTTTTTAACGAATAAACATGAGACAGGAGACGCGTCGTCATCCGCCGCGTCGTCAGTCGAATGCTTGATCGTCATATACCAGTAGTTAGCTGCATTTTGCAGCCATAATATGTGGGGATCCTTATAGCAATAGGAGTCTTGTAACGAGATTAACAGTAGTCAGTCGATTGACAAGAACACGCCGTCGTTAAAACCCATCGCCGTCACTGCGTCTGTGATGACGAGTTCGAATTGTTCATCCACTCACAAAAGAATCTTGTCAACAGCTCACCAAGTCTCTTCCTGAACCCCACTAAACATGCGAAATCTTAAACTAACTAAATGGGTTACAGTGAGTGTCGGGCTCCCTGTGTAAAGGGACGCTTACAGGCTTGGAAATTATAAATACCCTGGACAGGAAATCAATAATTGTAACTCTAACAATTTAGAGAAGGATAAATACAGTCAGTCGAATTAAGTCAGAAGTCAGTCAAAATATTGTCAGCTACAGTCAGTCATATTTAATTGCAATCGTCCTTTTGAAGTTAGTCAGTCAATTTTTGGCTTCAGTCAGTCATTTTGTGCTAAATCACGATTACGTTCTATTATTTTGCATTTAAAGAGCCAGCCATTGGCGCCATTGTTTACGCATGTTTGTTCGCGGCCTCTGGTGATGCTTTGGGCGGAACGATGAATGCGCGCTTTGAGGCGGTATGGTTAATAATTTCTGGAATATTTGCTGTAAAATGCCGGATATATTCGATAAGGGGCTACTCCAACTATAAACGGTAATTATTTTGAGATACAGTGCGCACTTTCATAGAAAATGTCATTTTTGTAACACATCACGCAGTGTTGAAAACCCCCGTTACTTATAAATATACTTTTGAATCGCCCTGTATATAACTGATGTAGAACCTGCCGAATTGCAATACCGACTGTTTATAATAAAGAAGTGTGTACAAATACTTGCCACAGGAGGTCCGAAGAGGGAGACCATTCCCAAAGTTACCCCCAGACAACTATATCCAAAAGCGAAACCCTCAGCCTTGGCGACCCTAAAAGTCGAGTCAGCTGCAAGCGGTCATGCTGACCCGAGCCCCACAGCGTGTGCAGCCGAACACACAGCGAGCACCGCGTATGAATCCTGAAGGGCAGATATGATTTGACACACGCCTGGGATGAGCGTCGCGAAGAAAATCAACCAGAAGACTTTCACGCGTGGAACGGACAGTAATAGTGATTCGGCGTTTCGGAAGACCACCAAAGAGACACCGTGTATGGCCATGAGACCAATGCTCTGCGCCACGGTGTGACCAAGATACTTCGAGTATGCGATCAGATGAGTACAGAAGAAAGAGGATGAAGGTGTGCAGGTTTAAAAGTCAGTAGTCGAGATTCTTCCAAATTGCCCACGTGTCGCCTCCATTCTCTTCATCTTTGATCACCTGTGGCTCTCTGATTACAAGACCGGAAGCGATCATGTTCAAAGTCAGAGCAGCCATAATCAGCACCGATCCTCTCCATCCGAGTTTCTTGAAAATGGGTGAGGAGTGTGCGTTAAACTTGGATTTATAATAATTCTTAGTGCCCTTTTCTGTAGTTTATAAATATTTGCGATGTCAGTACCACAGATATGAATGCCATAACGTATTATGGGATACGATCGAAGATTCATATAATTACATCAGTAATCATTGTTTTGACAATTTCAACCTACCTAGTAATCCTTGAACAGCGAAGCTCACTGCACTAATACCAGATATAATAGTGCTTTCTTTTTGGAATATGTCCAGGAATATAACGCGGAAATATCCAAATGAGAAGGAAATTCCAGCCGATGAAATCGTGAGCAGGAAAACAGCGAAGACCAACTCCACTGAGTAGCACCGATCGGCTGCAGAAGCTTGCTCTCTACTGTCCGCAATTGTCACAATGCGACGGTAGTGGTCAGTTGGTCAAATCCCAACTGTCATACAATGTAACTGATAAATTAGTTATTATTATTTGCTGTCTATTCCAGATTGGGATCGAGTAGACCAAATGAGTGGCAAGGAAAGGGATATATGGATCGGCCACCATCCATCCACCACACCATCCTGTCAGTGACTGAAAGGAGCCTGTACAAATTAAAAAATAATGATCGAGAATTGAAGGGAGCAGTCAATCCAGCTAATATAAAGTTGTACCAATCGTAATAAACACCATTTCACGCCCTGTACAATTGTTATTGGCTCTAATCCAATGCAGCGGACAATCCATCGTAGTATGTATAGTTACATTAGGAATACTAACTAATCTTAATGGTAGGACTATATGCCCTGGGAATAGAAGTATGCCGAACTACCATTCGTAGAACATTAAGTCCTAGGACTATACAAACCGAGGGACTATAGAGACTGTTCAACCGGCACCCATTTAGTAGCTCGTTTTCTCAAATCCCAGGGAACACGTGTCAAAAGAGTTATTGGAGAGATAGGAAAATAATAATAAAAAGGATTTGGGGTTGAGCATCCCATGACACGGAAATATTGTTCATAGCGAGTCTCGTAGCAATCGTCTAGTACTACAATGTACTACTTTTGAGCCACGTTGAAAGAAAACCCAGCAATTGTTCATTTGTACTCTATAAAATACTGAAATTGACACGCACGTGGATTTTGCCTCTGGACCCCGTTTAACTACTCTTACGATTTCAATAAATTTATTCCGCGATTAATCAAGTTACGGGTATTTTTATCGTTTTGCGTTTTTTTTTGTTTTTTTTTTTTGTTTTTGTTTTTTTTGTTTTTTTTTTGTTTTTTTTTTTTTTACTGTTCAATATGATACTGAACACAACACAACTCAACGAAAATCATCAATCAACAATCGCTTAAATAATCCGTGAAAATTTCGAAGGGCAGTTAAAAGGGTTCCAGAGGCGGATTGTGGCGGCTCCGAAATCGACAAGTGTGTCAATTTCAGTATTGTATAGAGTACAACAGAAAAAAAAAATGGTTGTTGTTGTTTTGTTTTGTTTTGTTTTGTTTTGTTTTGTTTTGTTTTGTTTTGTTTTTTTGTTTTTTTTTTTTTCACAAAAAAAAAAAATTCACCCGGACAAAAGACTGTCGATTTCGTTTTGTGAATGAGTCATCTGTATTTATGCCCCAACCGTTTGCAACTTTGATTTTTGCGATGCCGGGTCTTAAGCCCCGTTCACATAATTATAATGCGTGCGGTCCATGCGTGCGGGCCACATTTTCATCGAAATATTCCATTAACAGTGCAATTAAAACGTTCCATGGCAACTGGGTTGGCGCATTGCCAAAAGACGCCACCCGCAAATAATTAATTTCCAAACCGACCCATCTGAACTATAATTATACGGTTATGCATTGATTGATTGATCACATATTATGAGTCTATACTCTATCAGGAGAACCAACGTGCGTGCTGGAAACGCACGCGCGCAATATTTTCCATCACACTAATCTATGTTTGTGTGTTCACATTTGCGGCTGCGGTTATGCGTGTGGGAAACGCAGGAATTCAGATGGATTGGCTTGGAAAATTATTTGCGTGAGTAGGAGCACACTCTGAATACATTACGACTGAGTAGGACCTACTCAGTCGTAATGTAAATGGAAGATTTCGATAGAAATAATTATTGCTCACGGACCGCACGCATATATAATTATGTGAACGACGCTTGATACTGCGATTGGAAGCGATTGGGATGCTGGGTGTGGGAATGGACCGCCATCACGCCCTTCATCATCATAATAATAATATAGTAATATTTATTAATTTCTTTTAAAGCGCATAAGTACATAATGCATGTCTTAAAAACCGGATCTAAAAACGTAAGTCTTGAGTTTTCTTTTAAAACAGTTTCGAGAGGTAATAGAACGTAGATCGAGAGGCAGATCATTCCAAAGTTTTAAACCATAGTGAATAACAGAGTATTGTCCAATACGAATATCAAAAGCAGTGGGTAAAATTGTAAAAGGGTCATTTGCAGAGCGCAGACTGGGAAAGGGATTATACATTGTTAAAAAAGAACATATATAAGCAGTATAAAAATTAACATGTTGAGTACCATAAATAGTTAGTAAAACTTTGAAGGCGATTCGATGTTCAACTGGCAACCAGTGCAATGCTCTCAGTACGGGCTTGATGTGCGCGCGTCGATCACGGATTCCAGCCAGGACACGTGCAGCACTATTCTGGACTACTTGTATTCTGTTCCTTGTTGCGCTCAACAGGTGAGCAGCAATGCATTTCCGTAGTCAATGCGTGAAGTAACACAGGCGGAGATGACCTTGGCACAGGCGTCTTTGGTTAGATGTTGGCATATCA
Source organism: Capitella teleta (assembly GCA_000328365.1). NCBI lineage: Eukaryota > Metazoa > Annelida > Polychaeta > Capitellidae > Capitella > Capitella teleta. The sequence goes on along the minus strand of KB294684.1, from coordinate 168,743 downwards.
GATCCACGCATATCTAAGCACAATGCCGAGGGCACGTGCGGAATGCATGTTGGCGTCCACCCCAGTCTCCTCTAGGCCGTGATGACAATTACAATATATAACAAAATATATTGTAATGCATGTACATTGTAATTGATCTCATATTATGAGTCGATACTCTATCAGGAGAACGCCATGGCCATCGCGATCGCTCTCTTTAGCTGTGACCATCAAGCAAGCCACTGCGTTCATATTCCGCGAATTGCATTCTGAGTAAATAATTGCAAGTACAATGTACATGTAATCGAGAATTGTGGTACTGAACTTCAGTCATAATTGCCGCGTTTGCGGGGCGTTGCCATGGAGAAACGCCGTGGGAAAGTGACCATCGATCTTTAATTCAAACAACAAAACCAAGTCAATTCACAGCAGCCATCATCCATGAATTCCGACGGGTTTCGTTCTACTACATGATAATAGGTCAAATTTTAAAGGGTTTTAACGACAACGAATGTTGTGGATGTTAACCGAAGGATGACCACCAGGGGACGCCACCAGATGACCCCAGGTCAAAAGATCAGCTGCATCGAAGCATGGCTTCAAAAAAGACGAAACTTGCCCCACCGTGACGTCATATTTAATAAAAACATCGGGTAATCGTTATACGAACAACTCTGAGCAACGATTTCGAAATTGCGCGAGTGTCGAGTGAACATAGTTCACCTGAAGTCGGCAAAAATAAGAAAACAGGTTGAAACGATAATGTTAGAGTAGGCCTATATCCATTTTGCAACCCTGATATTTTAACCAATTTTTATTTTAGTAATCTCGAGTTAAACTTAGAACCATGCCAAAATAGAGTGAAATACTATAAAATGTGAAATAATTTGGTGGATATATTTAATGCAAGCGCTTCCACATGAGGATGAGAAAGGAAGAGAATATCACGATGGAAAAGGCGATTCTAGAAGATTATCAAGGCACTGTGCGACTGGAAAGTTGGAAACGCAGGTCGGACAGCCTCGATATGATCACGAGAAAAACATGGCTCTGTAATAATTATGATAACTTGTGGCTCGTCGGGGGACTACTTGAGGGTGTCAAAATGGGGAAGGTCCCAAAAGTTCGAACCCAAACAAGGGCGGATGAGTGAGTGAATGAAAAAATGAGGGTAAATTAAGTTGGACTGCATGGTCAGTGTGAATATTATTAGTTGTCCCGTCGTTTTCTTTTAAATTCTAAGAAAAAAAAACAACAAACGATATAAATATATTATAGCAAAGCTCAGCAAAATATGAAAAAAGTAATATTGACCAGGTTGACGACCTCTGCTCATAGAAAAAAAAAATGCATCTGGGTGAGAATTATGCTACAATGTACTATTATGTAGCAATTTTCTCATGTGAGTTCTATTAGTATTTTTAGATTCTATTAAGTTAAATCAAGGTTAATCTTTGACATGAAACAACTTAACGATTTGGCATTAATCGTGTAAAATTGCTCAACATTCGTCATTTCCACAGTTTAATCTATGAAGAAAAAGAAGGACAACTTTAGCTCGTGACGCACCCACCTTCCGATTTTATCCAGATGGAAAGGATGGAAAAGATTCGACAGACGAAACTGCGATTGGAGATTGGACCCAGTCGCCAGTTCCGTCTACCGGATATAATCCCTCGGTTCGATCCCTCTCCTTGTTGCCGTTTCGTGAGTCGTTTCGACGGCCAGATGGTCAAGTGTGGGCGCGCAGCCAGGCCCCTTGGACTTATACCCAGGGGGCGATGCTCGACTTGTGAAGGTCACTCGAGCATCGTGGTGGTGACTGGGTGGCCAGCCAAGTGTGGAGAATGTCTGAAACGGCAAGCGACGCCCATACATTATGATGAGAAATTTCGTTGAACGCCTTCTGTTCAGAAAAGAATTCTATAGAGATTCTTTCAACCGTCCTAGACGCTGGACTATAGCATGCATGAGATACGCACTTCTATAACTTCTATAACTGTTATGTTGGTTACATTGCAAATTCACGTAACGTCTGGCTTTGCAATGCTGTCTATACTTGAAGACTCTTCAGTTTTGATACACTTGCAACGTTTGACTCAACTTACAATATTCGATTGAGATGATCTCCAAGCTCTCGATATCATTGAACTGAGACTTGATGCTGTCTGCATACGCGATGTTCAATCACTCTTAACTACTTTGTACACAAATCAATAAAATTACTATACAACATGGAAATCAGATCGATTGTGTGAGATACTCAAGATACCCGGATGTTTCAAGTTGAAAATTTTCCTTGTCATTGCATACTTTTCATATTACAATTACCAAGAAACCACACAGAATAATCCACCATTTGAAGCAAATGGCTTTGAACGCTTAATGCATGAAATAACCAATAATGTCCAATCAGATTAATTCCGTCAACGACAATGTTCTCTTTCTTTAGTCGTAAAAACATATTGCACCTAAATTCCTGGGCTAATAAATAGTTGGTCTCTTGGGTATCTTCATGTAACATACAATATATTATACACAATATGTCTCACGATTAATGAGCTGATGGGATCAGTTATTGTTATTAACTCTAATAATTTATTCATTTATAATGCGCAAATATTAGTCGAGAATTCCTCAGAGGACAATAAATATACAGCCTTATTGTACGATTCAAAGGATTTTAAGCCATCGTCAAATATTTTAACATGTTTGTACATGTAGAGGTGGACATGCACGTGTACTGGCGGTCTTACACCGTTCGTCTGGTGCTTAGGGCGTCAGACTCTCTAATCACGGTGAACCTCGGTGTCCAGGGTGTCAAGAGTTAGATTCCCCGACCGGGAAGTATAGTAGGGTGAGTTTAGGGGGGTTTTTTTTAATCAGAGAAGAGAGCTCAACACACCCCTGTACGTACGATTTTCGAAATACCTTTTGTGAATATAGGTCAAAATAATTGAAAACCCATTTAATCCCCGGGCATAGTTGGCCTTTGCCCCACAATTAGGGGTTGCAAACCAAGATGAATAAAATGCTTTTCGACCTCAATTTTAACGCGTATTAAACTGAACATCAGACGCTCCATTTGGAATTTACCCTCGTGCCTCGATAGCTTTAATTCTTCACAGAATATTTTAGTCAAATTATGCAATACTTCTCTGGACATCGAGCCTTAATAAAATATTAACTACTCTGGATTTCTCTCTCGTCTTCGAGCAAAAAAGCTTTGCGACCAGAGCAGAGTTAGTGAAGTTCATTTATGGTAGATAGTGGTGTGTTGGATGTACAGGAAATATTTCGTAAATTAGCTATAGATAATAATGAGGTTACCTCGGTATGACATAATAAAGACATCTCTCACCTGATAATATAGCAAAAAGACACTATGAGTGTTCTTCTGTATATGAGCAATGACCCGGGAAAAAATCTAGAAGGGAGATTAGAAGACAAATGATTAAATCACCCTCTTAAGACATACATATCACACATCAGAGGGCAGAGCGAAATCTGGTTGTCTGTTTGTTAGTTCTTAGTATAGTTGGCAGAGTTGAATCTGTCGTTGTATGTGAAGCACATTCACCCAGGCATTTTGTGTTTTTGTCTAAAGACATATCTATGATGCATTCCCTTGTGATCTATATCATTACCATCATTATCACCACAACAAGCATCATTAAATGTATCATATACTACGATAAATTGAAAGAAAGAAAGAAAACCACAACAAAAATTGTGAAATAATCAATGAATGATGATGAAGTATAAATTTCCGTGAACATGCATTCAAGATCGAACAAGGAAAAATCGCAGTGCTTATCGCCACCCCGGATTTTAAATGTTTCAATTATTTTGTGGGAAAGTATATTAAATCAGTGTTATTTAATGGGATCTGTGACAAGCACTTGTACGCAAGTTCTGATAAAGATTCTGAACTCCAAACATTCCACGGTCTTTGTTAATTTTCATTAAAATGAACCGAGTTTACTGATGCTGTTGAAAGGGAACACATTATTACCGGTAATTTTGAGCAGGTTTGATATAAAATTTTATCAGAGGAGAAATCAGATAGATTATCGTGCCCGCTTGATTTGGCCAGCAGAATAATTTACGCGGGTATTTCGGCCATTGAGTAGGTACAAGGTACAAATGGCCAGCACGGGAAAGATCCCAGAGAGGAGATCCGTAAGAAAACCTAGTGTATTAACACTCAAAAAACCGCATTAAAACCCTGTATAGGAGGACTGCATAGAAAATGAGGAGTATACTTTATTCATTCTCAATCTGATATACATAAATTCATGGATGCTTTGATAATAATATATCACGTTCATTCCGGCCAACCCATGTGCAATGATGTAGAGTCTTCTGTATCAGAGGAATTTCCTCTCCACCCCGACCGAAGGCTGGAATGCACATCTACCCAGGAGACTCCTGCTCACCAAACACCGTACATAAACAGGAGCAGGATTAGAGGGGGTGGGATGGGTCCCTGGTTTCTGATCTGGTTCTCTCGTAAACCATAACACATTACATGTACTCGTGTGAGAGGAGTTCTAACAGCCTTCTTAAACACGAACACCCATACACAATGCACTGCATACATAATTATAAGGATAAGCCAAACAGCGAGTATAATTTTAGGTTGAATTATTGTCAGTTATTGGAATCAGGAAGATGCTGACAAACTTAAGAAGTTGCAAATTGCCAATGAACTATCTGATTTTACAGGTATTTTCCAGACAACACTATAAGCCATATTATCTGTCGCCATTAAATACATCACAGCAAAGAAAGAAGAATGTTCAAGTTTTACCTGAGAGTGCCTGGGGTCTTACGGGGCGGGGTTTTGCGCACTGTGCACCACGTGACATAAGCGTTGCCATCAACCGTGCTGGCCATTTGCACCTGTTGAGTCCCGGTGTCATTTTTGCACGGGGCGCAAAACACTTGGAGACGCAGGTGCGAGGGCTAAGCGAGCAAGGCTTTCAGACGACCATACTGCTCCGCCTCCCCCATGGCCTCCAGCGCTGTGGCTCGCCTGGTAGGCCTGGTGATTTGGTGGCGAAGTATTGCATAATCATTCGGCTTTCAATGGAATCAGAGCAAAACGTCTCCACGGGGTGTTGGTGAGGGCAGCCGTGGAGGTCTTTACCAGTGCAATATAGATAACAGGGGGATTTTCTCAGTGTGGTATTATTGCAATACACATATTGCTGAACTTATGATGAAGCTAACTTTTATTTATTGGAAGTTATGATATTCATGTACATGTAGTTGGTTTTGCTCTAGAAAATGACCTTTATATAATTAGCGATTTTCTACTGACACTTTTGTGATAATTCGTCTTTATTTTACTTTATTCCCATCACATCATCTAATTATGTAAATCATGTAAGGCTGTAAGACATCTAAATGTTAATGTATAGGGGTTATGAGACACGTGGGCGTGGCTCACGGCATTAACCTACACTGACAGGACATAGACTACTTGACACAATCACACTCCTTTACTGAATTATGCAGGCGAAAATGGTTGACTCGATCAAAAGCCGTTGATACATCCATCGCAAGAGAGCAGCATCTGCAGTCGAATCGTTGCAGATGGAAAATTTAAAGTGGCTAGCAGGCAGTTGTCTCATTGAAGATCCATACGTTATAGATGCGCTTCACGAATTTTGTTTTTCTCGAATTGCATAATTTATGCATTGTGGAACTCTGCTTATTGTCGCGCGATGTGCAGTTGTTATGCAGGGTTAAACCCGAGATAGTTAAACCCATAGTCACCTCGCCTTGAATTAAAACAAAACTTACAAGTTATATCACTGCACTCATGCCATTCGATATTGGTGTGCGTTTATTTCACACAGATTTGTTGCACTCAATGAATATACAATAAATCGATTCGTGTATGGATTTCTTAATTTGATTTCCAGAAAGGTTGACAATTTGACATCAAAGATGGAGTGAAGTTATTTCTTCTTCCTTAGCAACGACCGGCTGCTTCGTTGCTAAGCTCCGGGCACAATTCGGCATTTTAAAGATAATTCAACTGCTTGTTCTGTGCTTTGGAAAATTAAAATGGAGAGGCCCACAATTATTGAAACTTTGAAGAAACCTCCAGATCGGAGTGCGGGCGACTGTGGTGGTGAGGGGGAAGGGGGGGGGGGGGGCAGGATGTCTCACTGAGCACGTGATCAGCGAGCAATTAAAGCCATTTAGAAAAGGAACAAGTGAAAAGCGAGGTGAGCGGATCGGATCAGGAGCGGAACGAGTGTAAACATGGAATCAACCAAAATGAATTATTGCTGATAAAAAGATACCGGAATATACCGGATATTCTCTTAAAATGATGTATTAGCATTATATGAACTTAATGCTTTAAATACAGTTATCTTTCATTCTTTACAGTGCATGTATATATAGTTAGCATAAAATACTCTTGTGTGTAATTTAATTTAGCCATCCAATGGCATGCCAGTGGCATTAATCGTTACAAATGTATTTTCCCAACAAACTCCACGTACAAACCCCAACGACTCAATTAGCTTCAACTTCGAGCTTCCTCTTCTGAGTCCATTGATGCCAGAATTGTACCAAGCGAACTTCTTCCTTCAAACATTGGAACCAATCACCGTCATTGTTGAATTCTTCGCCGTTGTTCGTCAGACCATCTGAGCCACACTCACCAGTCCCTCTGTCTTCTGAGTTTGTCAGTTGCAACGAAGAAGATCCCTTGCTTCCAGAACATCCAGCATTAACCGTGGAGGCAGTTCAGTACTATGCCGAAGAGAAGACAAACGAACAAGTCCATAAGCGTCCTCTGCCAAATTTCCAAGAACAAGAGAACGAAAATGAAAACAGCGAACACCTCTCAATCAACGAAGCGTCTTTCCCAAACAGCCCCATGGCGTTCAACCTGACCTCGACACCGATTCGAAGAGTCGCTGATTCTCTTTCCACGGAGCTGGGAAAGGAGCTCCAAGGAACAGCGGCTGTGACAAAGCCTGCCATGCAGCTTCCGCTGATTGTGGTGTCGCCTGCAGGACTCATAACAGTCGTCCTGAAGAAACAGGTGGCCGTTGAGATGAGCCTGGATCGAGCGGTGCGGCTGATCAACCCACGCCACCAGTCAGCGGTCGCAATCAATAACAAGGGAGACGAAGCCTGTATCGTGCAACGCTCTTTGAAGATTTACCAAAGCAACACTTTTGTTCGCCTCCAGGGAACGTTGTTACATGATTGTGAACGACAAACTGTACACTGCCAAGGCCATCTTCTCAGATCTCTCCCACGACATGTCCGTGACGTTGCTCTTTTCGGCGTCAGGATACGGATCCCACCTGCTCCCGAAATGTCAGCAGGTGACCGAAAGAGCGAGGTATGAGAATGCAGACAACGGAGCCACTTTAATCTGGATCAACGGCATCCGAGTGAAGCAGCTGCCGAACGGCGATGCCTGCGTTACGAATGGAGAGAAGTTCATGCGAGTGTCTCCAACGCAGGGCTCCGCAACTGTGGCCACTGCGCACGCTAATCTCAAGACGGATGGTTTGGGCTGGATGAAGGTGCATTATGGCAGGAACTTCGTCGAGGTCGCCCCCAACAGCATGCTGGTCTCCAACCGCTCGGTCGAAGGAGGATTCGATTCTGGGCGCAATTTTTTCTCCAAGCCAACTCCGTCGAGATTCAGAGTGCATGACGACGCCAAATGGGATGATGTTTATGAAGATTACCAGCGCGAGAGCGACGGAAGAAAGCTCTGTGAAAGACATACACGGCAGGCGTTCCATCATGCATGCAAGTATGCTTATTGATGTAGGCGCTTATTTTCTATTAGATTGGCATAGTATGCACCTTTGATGATAGCTAGTGCCTTTCTCCAAATAGTCAACATTAGTATCCTATATGCTAAGAATACTAGTTTGGAATACCATAAAACTGGCATCCTGACCTCTTGGTCGTTCTTACTACATTGACGTTTTGGGGTGAGAATCTATGATGACGCCACTATATGGACTCCCGTTTGCTTTCAGAGTCATAGTACAAAAATCGATGTCTTGGTGCATATAATTGGTCTTTCATAAAAGTCGCAACGTCCCGTCGACAGAAGTTGGTCGGACGTGTTGAATCCGGCAACTTTTTGAGATTCTGTCAACATGTTCACAAACAACCGAGCAGATAACTTTTGCGTTTTCAGATCATTACGAATAATTCGCTGCACGGTGGTTGTTATAGCCCTGTCAGATCACACAGTTCATTAGTGAGATCCGTCAGTTGTCTAAGATAAATCACTCGAGTTTCGCTGCTTGGGTACTGGTCTTGACTGTCACAGACCGTCCAACATGATGGCCATCTTTAAGGCTCTCACATCATGGTTATATGGCCATCACCCATCATTTGGTCATTGCATCAGATGGGGCTTGTCTTTTATAAACTTTCCTCAAATTTTGGACGATTTATCCGCAGTTTGTACCACTCCGCACAACGAAACATGTGGCGGAACGATACTGGATCGTCTTAATTTTTCTCAAAGAAACTGAAAATGGTGTGTAGGTCTGTACGAGACGCTACCAAAGCAGCAAAAGCGCTGGATCATTAAGATAATTTCACAGGAAACTTATATTGGTTGCTATAGGCAACATGTGCAAAAGCACATAAGAATCAGACAGCTATTTCCCCTCGAGGCTCATTACTTCTGGCCCCTCCCTCGTACACATCGAATTATTGTTGAATAGGTCAACCTCATACACGCGCTATATGCATAGTAGAAGGGCGCTGATGGCAAAGGTAAACAAACCAAGTGAATTGTTGATACATGTACATATTGCACAATTTTTTATGTGATTCATTACTCGAATGTTACCAGCTAGAATTCAACGGAACACAGAAATTTGTTCAGCTGACAGCGAAGATCCGCTAGAAGTAACAGTCCCTACGACTAAAATGAGCCATAGAACTACATATGTATCACATATTCCTGATTCTATTTTGGCATACTATCATGTATCGATTATTGAAGTCATTGACGGGGCTCGTAAAATTAAAAGGAGTAAATAGGGACCACGTGATCGGTCAGAATTGAAGTCATTTATAAGGGAAACATTTCATTGAATGTCAAGGCGCGTCGCCATCAAAACAGCTCAATGAAAACTCGACATGCTGATGAAATATGTTATAATGATAGCCCCTTAAATTCCAAGCTATCGTAAATAGGCGCTCTAATATGGCGCAGTCATTCTATACTAGTAATTCTATGACCATCCTATTTGACAGATTCACGAGACAGTAGAGTGCGTTATGATTACTGTGCCACGGCCAAGTAGGTCTAGAATGTTATTATGGGAATATGATATTATGCAACGCATATGCACCGAAAATGCATTGGATGTGAGCCCCGTAAATTTTCACATATACTTTCTACTCACATTGAAAATTCGTACCGGGTACCTAGGGTGTGCCAAATAATTCCTCATGAGTCGACCATGAGACTCGATCTTGTGTATGGGTCTTTATTGAGTCTACTCTCCGACACCATGCAACCATATGCTCCAAAGCAAAAAGCAAAAAGGTAAAAGGAAAAAAAAAAAAAAAAAAAAAAGGCTTAGAGACTGGTTTCCAAGTTCTTTGACTAGAGCTAAAACTTTGACTTCATTATTAGATTAGTGCAAACTGGGGATTAATTTGGGCACCATTAATTTGTGTGTCCAAACTTTGGAGCCATTTCTCGTATTTAACCTAGATAAATCATGTATAATAGCCACCCTTGTTGACCAATAGGCGCCGTCATATCAATTTATTTGCTATCAATTGCTTTTAGTAGTAGGCCTACAGTGTAATGATTGTATTCGCCCGAATCATGGATCCAAAATGGCGCCCAAATCCCCGATTTGTGTTATACACTGACGATGTACAATACTTGATAGGGGCCCGTTTTACTAAGAAATCTTATCTTATACATTCCTCACTTCAAATTTTCAACACACTTAAATGCTATAATCAATAAGCATAAATCTATAATGAATTGACCATCTTGATCGTTACTTACACCATTTCCGATCAAGTTGTCGAAGCGCTAAAACATTGATAATCGTCGTTTGAAATCAGCGTCTCAACTCACTTTTTGTATACAAGTGGCAGCCATTTTGTATCCAGCGATGCGATCGACTAAACAAGACCGATTTTACTAGCTTCAATTGTTCACAACCAAACATTTAAAGCAATTAAGAATTAGATGAGGGATATTCCAATGACTTTAGGAACAATGAATTGTGAACAATGAACGTGGTGACAATGTTCAAAGTCACTCAAGATTGAAAATTGATTAAGGACGCTTAATTCTGCCCTATCTTAGATCCATGTAAGACGAAAATGGGATGAAAATAACAGTTATAGCATAGAGAAAGAATAATTATTATAAGACAAAAATAATATAGAATAATAATATTTCTAAGATACACAATAATTATAAGATATAAAATAATTATAAAAATACTAATTCTTTCTCTGTGCCGTCTGCTTCGATCGTATTTTTGTTACAGTGAGATAGGGAATCTTGGGCGCTATTATTTTTCCTCTGGCATCAAAGTACTTGAAATTAATTAAATAAAGATATTATGCTATAATTATAGCTTAGCTTTCTTCGTTTTCCAAGCAAAATCATCATTTTCTGAAGATAAGATTAAGTGTAAGATGACCATAGTCCCTCTAGTAAAACGCGCCCTCGACTCCAGAAAATCCGTCTCTATCAAAACTGGTGGCCATAAATTATAATGAGTGACGGTAGGAAACTTAACTAATTCTTATTTTTGTCGTAACGTCTCTGAATTTGTGGTATTTTTATATTTCCAAATACGTGTAGAAGGAGGACCATCTTGCCTCATTCTGGTGATTGACACAAGTCCTGTTTGGTGGGGAAAGAAGCTGTTGAAGCAAGAATATGGGGTACGTACCCTATTATCGCTCACATTCAGCACGTCCAATCTGACCACTACCTGCTTACTTTAATCACTGTCATAATTAACATCATACTACAAGAAGTAATCTTAATTCTGGATTTTAAAATTATGAGATGGTATATCTATATGATTCATTGGTTGCATCAAAATTATTTATACGTGAGGGCGATGCAAAACCTCGGATATGTATAATCGTAATAATGTTGCAAAAAATTTTTGCGACATTTTTTAATCAGAGAATTTAATTTTTGAAAAATTAAATTCTGAGTTGGTTATATTGAGGTTTGACTCGTGTGATATCAAATTACCCAGATTATAAAGAAACGTACTTGTATATTCCTTCCATTGCATAAAATTCACTGCGTTTGTTTGGCTTTTTTTTTTTGTCAGAGAATTCTGTCGGAAAGCCTAGATGCCCTGATGGTGTTTTGCAGCGCCCACCTGATGCTCCATCACCAGAACCAGCTGGTCGTTCTTGCTGCTCACACCAACTGCAGGTTCCTCCCTCTCCCCTTCCTTGCTCTCTTTATGCTTTTTGCATTTTGCAGTCAGGTCATCTTCCCTTCTCCCAACGCCCATGATGCTGCAATGAACGGAGACGCAGCATTTCGTGGACAGAGTGACGGGAAATACGAAGTGTTTGCTGAAGTACAGAGCATCATCAAAGATCAGCTCACTGATCTGATTCTGCACGGTACGTGAATGCCCGACACGGCTTCCTAACTCGGCTTCTCGTGTTACAGACGGCGGAGGGGAAGTGCACTCTGACTGTTTATTGGCCGGTGCTTTGGCCAGAGCATTGTGTTGTATCCTTTGAGAAATCTCTTATGGTTTTGTTGTTGTCTTGGTACTGGCTATAAGCATGACCTTGACCTTATACAGATGTCAACAAAATCAACAAAGGCCTACCTGATGGCGATGCTATGAGGTCAAGAGTCCTGGTCAGTTGGCTGGACGCTGCTTGTGACTGGTATCAAATTTTTGAATAATTTATGAATTCTCAGGTTGTACAAGGATCTGAAGACAACCCCCTTCAATATATGGATCTCATGAATATTATATTCACAGCACAAAAACAGGTTGGAAGATTATGGAATATTTGACATTTCATCTGTATTCTCTCACAGAATGTAATCATTGATGCGTGTATTATGGATGAAGATTCTCCGATTCTGCAACAAGTCAGTTCATCTGCAGACTTCATTTCCTCTTGCTAAGACCGTTCTCTTCCACACAGGTGTGCGATATCACAGGTGGCTTCTACCTGAAGACGCCTCAGCCTTCCGCACTGCTCCAGTACTTACTGGTACATCACTCGCCTGTTCTTGTTACACGGATATTTACTTGAGCTTCTTTTTTTCCAGTGGGTGTTTCTTTTAGAACCGGGTGGTGCCAGGGAGAAACTCAACTTGCCAGCGAAGGTTCACGTTGATTACAGAGCTGCATGTTTTTGTCATCGCAATCTCATCAACACGGGATACGTGTGTTCCGTTTGCCTTTCAGGTGGGACTTCCCTCGTCAGTCTGTCATTTTTTTAACTTCCTTTGTTTTCAGTCTTCTGTTCATTTAGTCCAATTTGTTCAACCTGCCAGTAAGTTCTGCAATTTTAATTGTATTCTTCCAATCCTCATTCAAATTCATTTTTAACAGAACCACATTCAAGCTGCATGGACCACCTAAACTTTTGAAGAGGAAAGCCAAGAAGTGATTGTGAATTAGTGACTTTTGCGGCATGTTCTCAATTGAGAGCAATGTGAGAGAAGGCGGGGGAGGGGGGAAGAAGTGGTTTTCCCATGTTGAAGACTTGATTTTGAATAATTATTTGATTGTGTTGTTGTTTGTTTCTTGCAATCAGAAGATTGAATTTGGCAGATGTTGAGACAGGTCAGGAAAGCCTTTGAACTGTACGAACTAGCTGTAAGTGTTAATTACTGAAACACTAGGTATCTTCACATATTGATATGGATTATAATGAAGGGAAAACTTTTGAGGGTTTTTTTCTGCATCAATGCTTAATTTAGTCTGGTTTAGTTAGTCTGCTGTCTTTAGAGAATCAATTTGACTTTATGCTTACTTTGGTTGAGTTAATTACATGTGAATGGGGCAAGTATTCATTTGTGATGTGCAGTAATAATTGTGGTAGAGAGTATGCACTCGTGCAGTTCAAACCTCTGCCGATCGAATTTATGGTTCATGCTCCCAACATAAAGGACTCCTAACTGCTTCATAACGTGACATGGATCTACACGCCGAATGAGTTCAGATCAAGGTCAAACCTGGGTCGGTGCATGTGGCACCCTGAACCGGAATAGCGCCTCAGTTTGCTCTCATGCCACAAGAAGGGAAATTATTTTTTTAATTCTAAAACAAAAAGCCCTATGGTTTGAAATAAGACTCGATTACTCGCCAATGGCGAGCAAAAATTCTCCCAGGCAAGTGAAAATATCAGGAATGGTCGCCAGATGGCGAATTAAAATTGTTCAACCCCAAGAGTCCAACCCTCCTTAGATGGAGAGGTTTTGCTCAATCTCCAGTTAAATAAGTGAACCCTGTGAGCCCATGCAGGTGCCTTATATCATGAGGGCAAGTTTGAAGTAGCTGACACCATGTATTGTATTAATTGTCGACATCAGATCAGACAAGTTAATTGTGGCGCCGCCGTTGTTTTTACTGCATTCACATCTTTTCAAAAGTCGTGTCTTAGACAGGGCATGTTATACTGGTAGTTAGTCTGAATACTATAGTATATGTAGTAGCAACGGTTGATGATTTCATAAAAAATTGCATAATTGTTGACTTGAGGGATTATAAGCCAATCATCAATCTTAATACTATCTACAATTTAATGATGGCTGGGATTTAACATGTAGAATATTCTTCCAAATTGATGTAAGTTATTGCATCATGTATTCCTGTCATCTTATACAGGTACACACGTATATGCAATTCAGGACAAAAGCAAACAAGTCAAATGGAGAGAAGAGAAACAAAATCGTAGAATATAGCATTCAATGAAAAAAAAAACCGAAAAAGTTAATAATATCAATTGTTTCTATGGACATGTTTCTCGTTTCCAAGAGACTGACTCATTAGCTATGAACATATGTATGTTGGGTTTTTTCCCTCAATACTTTTGCACACAAAATAGTATGAGCACAAATAACAGAAATTAGCCGCGATAAGCAGTAGATTATAAATAATCCATTTATGATTTAATATTTTAGTTTATGCTGAGATTTAACATCCTATTTGGAATCCTCTCATGAAGCTGTCAGTGGTGTTCATAAAATTCTCTTCAGAAGCTAGCCGATATACCAGTGATTTACGCAAAATACGACCTGTTGGCTGTTCGAAGTTTCTGTTCGCTCTTGGTCTGGGAAGTTTTAATCGTGAATATTCATTTGTAAAAACCACCCAATCAACACTAATAACCAGAACGCTATGAAACCAACAGTGAAAATAGGGGCCGATTATTAAGCCGACCCGAAGAACTTCACTGGTCCCCGGCGCTACTGAACACACCGGCACACACCGATGAAAAAATGCCCTTATTTTGGTACATCCATTTCACTCGATTTCACATGACGTCACTTGGAATTCCCAAGCTGGCGCATAAGGCGTAAATTAAGAAAAATAACTATGTTTTAAATGCGGGCATCATCTTATTATTATATGTATGTAAAATGTATTTCGACATAATTATATGCACCCCACACTGCACTCTCGTTTGCAAAACCATCATCAAACGGGGAAAGCCCTTTTGGGACTAAATGTTACTATAAATAGCAGCCAATGAGCTAGCTACCACTTGTCATCGGTGTGTGCCTGTGTCATTGTATATCTGGCCAAAGAACCAGTGAACCAGAAGAACCTGTCACCTCGCTTACCTGTGGGAACTTTGTTGATCAACAGATATTTATTTTATCTTTTATACCCTCTTTTGGGCTTGCTACCATGGATCTTGTGAGATTTCCTTCGACATTTTATATCTTCATTGCGGTTTTAATCGTGAACGTTAGCGCATGGGAATCGATGTGGGTTCAACATTATGATCAGGTGAGAATTTTATAACTTCAGCTCAAGAAAACCTCATCAGCGTCATCGTGGCACCTCTCTCGGTCTCCGCAACTCTGTCTGAATTCACCGCCCTCTCACATAGGACTAACTTGATCACATGAAAACTCGCTTTATATGGTGTTAATTATCAGGTTAATTACGTTTATTTATGTATATATCTAATTGATCACCTGGTAGCTGGCAGGTTGATGATCGTGATAGCAGTGTTCTAATTGCAGCATGGATTAATTAATATTAATTAATTATGGACACTGATTATTTTCAGAACTTTGGCAAGGACTTCAACATATACCCAAACTACATGTACAAGAACGCTTTTGTATGGATTCAAAGTAAGTGATCTCAACTCCACATATAATATGTTCTTAATTATCCGCATGTGTCAGTCGTTTGTAGTTCTGAGATGACAGATATCCAGCCTCAAGTTCAGATCTCATGGATCATGCAGAAGATTGACTGCATGGAAGAAATGTATCTAAGCAAGACACGGGTAATTAATTAATCTATGGTCTCCTTTATAATTATTAAAACAGGGAATGTACTCACTGTATTATTTTACACAGACAACAGCTGGGATTTGGGTCGCTTTATCTCGGAGTCAAGAAATGGGAGGGAGTAACTCAACGGAATCACTTTCAGAGGATGAATATGATTTGGCAGAGTTCCAGGCATCTCCTCCAAAAATTTACAATTGCGGACCCCAGTTCATAAGACTCACAGTAAGTGTGTCATTGTCTCTAGCTGCTTCTGTTATTATCACTTCATTCACAGGACGAGTCAGCTTCTCCGTTCTACACAGCCTATATACCAAAAGCTTTAATTGATCAAGTAGGTTAATTGTGCTCTTGATTGACTGAAATTTGTATTTCTCTGTTGTTTTTTCTAATCAGGAAAACTTAGCAGACACTCCGATCGCTATAAAGAAGCATGAAAGACCCAAAACGCCGAGTAATTTCCACGGAAGTGATGTCAGTGTTCTATAATACTTGCTAGTTTTGGGAAATAAATATTCCGTACATGTTGCAGCTCAAGCATCGCGTGGTGGACGCGTGGTCTGAAGGAATGTTCCATTTCATGTTTTCCATTTCTTCTGTGGAGAACTCCACGTTTGATGCGAGAGGTTTGTTACTACGATGCCTCTGAATCAATTCTCTTCAACTGTGTTCTCTTCAGTGTATGTGCAGATGAGGAGTGCAAAAGGTTATCTCCCTGCAATCACCTGGCCTCAATTGCCCGTGAGAATCTCTCACTTTTGTTTTGTGGTTTTTATTTAAATCTGATGATTTGTTTTCAGGTGTGTGGCGTGATGGCTTTTGTTTACCTTCTCATAGGCTCCGTGTGGATTATTCTCTGGGCCAAAGCTCATCAGCACACCCACAAAATTCATCTTGTGATTGGCTTAGTTTCCTTAGCTGGTAAATCACCTGACTGCAATTCTCTTCCCACAGAATATTTTTGCAGAATCTGATTTTTGCTGTCCAAGTTTTTAATAATCATTTTTTTGATGAGTCCTTTCATTTATAGCTTCCTCACTCACATTTAATCAGAACCAGACTATGAAACTATTTTATAAAAAATATACTATCTCCAGTATTATAATTAAGCGTTATTAACATAATAATTATAATGATAAAATATAATTTATTTTCCATAAACAATGTCTTCCAGCTCATTAACTGCATACTTATAATTTCAGGTGCATTCTGGAATACACTGATGTTTGTTGAGCTGACTACGATCAATGACAGCGGCACTGGATGTGAGTGACCTCTTTCACCTCAATTTTACTCAACAATAATCCAAGATGAATTAAAATTTTAAAACGTAGATGGTAACAGGTTCATATGCTGTAAATATCATTACCCCATGCGCAATAACGAATGTTGGAAAACTGGAAAAAATTGTCAATTGCAGTGCCAGGGGTGCTGTGGGCCAGTCGCCTCTTGTCGTGCCTTCAACTGAGTCTCACTCAACTTCTGCTACTCATTGTTTCCACTGGATACGGAATCAATCGGTGGGGTGTCCACGTAGAAATTGTCTGGTTTTTATTGCTCTGATTTTAGCCCCTCTCTGAGCTGCAGTCTCATCACCTTCCCGGCGCTGTTCTCCGTTCTCGTGTTCATATCCAATTTAGGCCTCGTGGTCGTACAGGACGAGCACCTGAGAGTGAGCTGAGGTCAAAGGTCACTCAAAGGGTCAACGCTTTCTCTTTTTTCCTATTCCAGATTCAATATCAGTTTCCAATTGTGGCAAAGATATGTTACGTGTTGTATGCTCTGGTTGCTATCATTGTAGCCGTCTGGGTATCCTTTCTTCACTGAATCCCATCAATCAGTCAATATTCCAATCAATATTCAATCAATCCTTGACCAAACGTGCAGATCATGGTGTATTCCGTTCTGACCTTCATTCATTTGTATCATCGAAGGCATTCTGATCGTCATAAATTCGTCGCCTTTTGCATCTTCATGGCTGCCTGTATCGTCACCTTTCTCGGTCAGTTTTTATCTTTCAATAAATAACCAAGTGTTGATTTCTGGCTGGTATGCAGGCCTGCTTGTAATGCTCCTATTCAGCAATGGGATATTCATCAAGTGCCGGACGGTGAGCATTGTTCTAGTGAAGCACATGAATCAATGCTTGTGTTCTAATTGACAGGATTGGCAGCATGAGTGGCTGCTGTCCACTTTCAGTCAGATCCAAGTGGTCATTCTGCTTGTGGTCCTCATGTGGTTGTGGCGTCCAACTGATGAACAGCAGAGGTTTGTGTTGTGAATTTCAACGTTTATCTCTGAGGCATCAAACTACTCACTTCCCGCAGTTATGGCTTTCAGCCGCTCAGTTCGAAAGAAGACGCTGGTGGAGGTGAGCTACGTTTGACCTTCAGCGATGAGAGTGACCTTAATTCCGAGGAGGACGTCCTTCTTGATCGTAATGCGAACAGCGAAGAAGAAGGTTTCAAAACCAGTAAGTCATGCCTGAGCCAACCTTATAAATTCAAGTTTTATTTTATTTTAATTTTTTTTCAGCACCGATGTGAGTTTGCCATTATTTTATGGATTTCACAGATCTGTCAATTTTTTTTAAATATTTTTTTTCTTTGCCAAATTACATAATAAGTGAGTGGGTATTTGAGTTGTGGTTGAATAAGATGTAAATCACGATGAAGGGTGCTATTTGTTGTGTATTCTCTTTGAGATATGATTGATACTTTTCTTACTCAGGTTTTGTTGTTAAACACTTCTTCAACATTCCGTGTTTCCTGCTTAACAATTTAACATTCCATTATGAGATTTTTCACGATCAAACCTTTTTTTTTTTCTCATGCAGCTTTGCTCCCTCTGGCTTGCAGCATATGTTATTGATGCACTGATGTGAATTTTATGCCAAAATGCCTACTGGCTTATAGTGTATGTGTGCCATTTTGTTGCATGTCACAAATTGCAGTGTATTGACATATTAATGTACTTGTGTGTCTAATCCATTTTGCTAACAAAATAAAATAAAATTCTCAGTTAGTTTTGTTTTATCATTCTGAACAGTTGAAGAGTGTATATATTATATACTCTTTCATCAAAATGCCATAGAATAATTAATACCTATGCAATAAAATGCAAATATTCAAACTAAATCAAAAAGTTTTAGAGAAACGTTGATTATGGTAGAATATCTTAACTCTCATGCAGTATACATATGTATTTGTTGTTAGTTTAGTATGTATATGTGCAACGTGCAGGTGTCCTCATCAGAGCCTGATGGAGCAAAATTAACACATTCCCACTGGTACATATGGTAATACTTGCACTCAGTGCCGGAGTCTGTCCTCACATGATTAAGTGGACTGGCTTTTTGGTCTTGTTGATGCAAGCATCCAAGTGGAATTGACCGTGACTCTCGAGGAGGCTGAGGTTATTAATACAATAACTGGAAAATTGTCTAAATTACAAGAAATGGATCAAGTCACCGGTAGAAATACTAGATGCAATCATTAGGTTTTGTCTACAAGAGTAAAGGGTCGCCTAGTCCCGATTGTTTCTGCTCTGGAGCACACATCACGCAGGCAGTCACGGCTGTGCGACGCAGTGTACCGTACATGTACTGGCATTCCTCTGTGATCTGCGTTATGATTACATATAGTGCGTTAAGAACTTAGGACTATAACTTTATGATTCCATGAAACCGCTTTATCATAACGCATCATTCTGCTTTGGCCCCGCAAAGGGGATAGAAAAAAAATATATATATATAATTATATACATGCAATAGCAGTCATACATGATGTATCACCACAATAATAAGTTTAGCGCATGCAACACAGTGGTCAGTGGTCAATGTGGTGCGATTATTACGGTGGAAAGAAGGAATTGATTATTCATAAAAATGGTATAGCTGCTTCTCTCTGCATGTGCTATGCAACTTCTTTACGATCTCCAAGTTCTATGACACAAATGAAAAATGTTCAATTGAATAAAATAAAAGTATATGAAGTGAAGGTCATCTTTTCGAGAAAACATTTTTTCGTTAATTAGAATTGTCACAATTGTCAAGAAGTCAACGAAATAAGGTTTGGCTATTTTTTTTTCTCAATATAATCCGATCCGTGTACATCATTGTGCAATACGTGTACAACTAGGCCTACATATTTGTACATGTATGTGTTTTCCGTTAAATAATCAACAACTTGATACTTAGAAATCATAAACCCCTCCAAAAGCGTATTATTATTGTATAACTGTAATTCCAATGTAAACATTAACTTGAATCATAACGTTGTTAAGGTTATGAAATCTTGTAAACATCTTGGTGAGAATGCAAGCACTAAAAATATAGTAAGATCTGCTCATGATATGACACGAAGAACAAATTTCATGTTATCTAAATTTGGCCATTGTACTTGGTTGTTAAAAGAGATTTGTTTCGATCAAACTGCTCTCATTTTTTAGGTTCTCCTCTTTGGAATCTCAGTGAAAAATCAATACAATATTTAAATTCAATTTGAAAAAGTGCTGTAAAAAGGTACTCAATATTTCACCACTGACGAGGTCAAAATTTATTCCATTCTTAATGTCAATGCCAACTGTTTTTGGTCAATTGAATAGTCGGTTTGTAAATTTCTTTTCAGATTGTTTAAATAGCAGGAACCGTGTTGTTTCGTATGTAGCAAAAATCAGCCGCAATAGTAGTAGTAATATAGCCACAAATAATAGACGATTAGATTATCTAAGCAAATGTCACAATTTTATCAATTCCAATGATCTAAGAAAATCTGAGATGAAATATAAAATTTTGAAAGTATGTGATAATTATTTAAACGATGAAGATTTGTCTAGTGTTTCGGCCATTGTTGACCTGCTTTATGAGCGAATACCATCATACAACTCTATGAATTTATCTTACGAAGATATTAACTTGTTTCTATTTCTTATTTGTTCCAGTGAGTAAACTTACCATGTACATGTACTATTTTATTACTTTTTCTTATTTTTGTTCGTTATGTTCCACTGTTCATCGCCATAAAATGTGCGAGTTCTTTTCACGAATAAAATGATTTATATAAGCATGGCTTGCGCAGGTCTTAGCATATAGGATCAAGGCTATACTTATTAACCATAATTACTACAGTAATACCCCAATGCCGTACTGGTTTGCATAGCTGCCGGAGCAGAATTGGTGGTCCGACTTAAGGAGACATAGTTGTGAGACAGAAGTGACGGTGCTCAGGGTTGTCCGGAGAAAGTGCGTGCGAACGAAAGGAGCCTCCTCCGCCACTGATCCGTGTGGACTGTAGAGATACACGCACAGATCTATGCACCAAAACGAATTGTCATAAAATTTGCGGTTTGCTCTTGTTGAATAGGGAGTACCTGTTGGCATGGCATTGTGGTCACGACGTGTCACATAGCTGAATGTATCTGGACACGTGGACATCCAAGTGGTTCATTGACCTCATCATATAGGGTGACCTCTGAGGTAGAACAGCGATCCTCCTCTGAACGGAGTGATGAGAGGATTGCTCTTCGCAACTGGCGTTTAATCAATCACAAATGTGCGAAATGTAGACTTAAATCCCTCAGATGTTCTATGATGACCACGACGATGAATTAAATGGACGCTCCCTTGCGTCGTGGTCAGTCCAAGCAATGATTAAGTGAGTTGATCGCTATTCTAAGGGTTAAAAGCGAGTTCGGATATTACGGTAAAAATTCAGTGTTGCCGTGTATTAAATTTAATGTGTGTATTTATTTATAAGAAAGGGAGTGATTATTTACAGTCAAAAATAACAGGTATTTTGCATTATCGAATCGGGATAATTTGACAATGAACCGCTAAATACTATGTACATTTATTAATTGTCTCCCTTGCCTAAACATATACAATTAATATTCTTATGGACAATCTCAAACATAATTTTCCGTGGTCTAAACGTGGTTACGAGAAAGGCAGACGTTACGAAATTGATCGGC
This sequence comes from Capitella teleta, assembly GCA_000328365.1. NCBI lineage: Eukaryota > Metazoa > Annelida > Polychaeta > Capitellidae > Capitella > Capitella teleta. Next base: position 147,268 of record KB294684.1, on the reverse strand, counting down.
AACAGGACCTAACAATATTCTGCTAGTACTACAGACCTACATAGTAGTCTAATATCGCCATTAAATGGCCCTCATGATTTAGCCTTCGAGCCCCGTGAATAATTATTAGAGGAGCCATTCAATCAGCGTGCGCATCAACTGTCCATTCGCACAGATAACACTATTAATTTGTGTCCATTCGCAAGCGGTCATTCGTCCCTTTAAACTTTGAAGACCAATAAAGAGCAACACGCGGCTCAACGCGAGAGAGCTTAAGTCCGTCGTCGTGTTAACCTTTTCAGGGGCGTGCGTGCGACACCGCAATTTCTCTGACTTTCTTCTCACGAGCTATTAGCCAGGCAATCATGATCACCAGGGGACACGCACTGAATTCAACCACGAGCGAAGAAGTCTTTGTGCTGCGTCTTTGACGGTCTGTGACAAAAATCCCGGGCTGCAATTGGAGGAATGCGGACTACGGCGCCGTCGTCTGCTGTTAAGCAATGAGCTGTGGCTGACCTAATCTGGTTTAGTTTCGTTTTGTTTAGGTCAGTGCAATTCATCATCTATACAGAGTGGGCCAATAGTAGTTGATCAACTCCATGTTATAAACAAAACTCCAAAATTTGCTAAAATGTGTCAATTATTCCAAATAATAATTATTTGGTATGGATTAACTATGTAATTCTGCGCCCATTTATGCAAAGAAATCTAATAAAAAGTTTATTTTGAATGAGGGAAAAACACTGGTGGTGTGTGATCGCGAAGAGTGTAAAATCGGATGAGCCCCTGAACGAGCATTAAGGAATGTCATCTGTTGTATGGCGCTTCAATGCAAACTCCCTGCTTTGTTTTGCTTTTAGGAGTTAACCATTAGTGCTATTATCACAGCCATAACACTCTCAAACAAAATAATAGTACGAGACCGTTGCCTTAATTATGCATTCAATGAAGCTTATCCATGATACCGGGCCCTGTTTGCCGCCAAAAGTGGAAATATCGCCGAATGATGAGTGCAATCTATTAATTGAGATAAATCGGCATAAATGTTGATGAAATCGAAATCGAAATGATGAGAATAACCGCGTGACATTTTAAACTAACCATACCAAGTATTTTTTTGTCCTATCTTAGCATTGTTTTTTACACTGCGATCTGTTTTTGTAACACTTTCTCAGAAATGCGTATCGCCATTGACAAGCACTGAGATCTTTAACATGGAGTAGATAGAGTACTTTTGGCCCACTCTGTATAAACGCATATTCAAACCGCGAGTATTGATTACATTTACGTCTAATACATGAAACTTATATGTTGCCAATGAACTGAATGAAGTGTGCGGAGACTGCTGACAAAAAAAAATGTATGGGATATAGCACATGACTGTGACGTCACAAGGGGGCGGACCTGTGGCGCCCGCATACTCCCGTATACCCCCGGAGGCCGAGGGAGGACACCTTTACGCATAGAGTAGAAGAAGCCAAATGGAGCATGCCGGTAGATGGACCAACGACAGTACCGTTGGGCCTGTTTTGGGCAATTGAATTGCGTGCGGTGACGTCATAATGCCTTGAGTAAAAAGAGCCTCAAGGCGCTAATGTGTTCCATTCAGATGATGAAAAATGAGAGATGACCAAATGGAAGAATTAGGTGTTGAATCTCCGATCCTGCGAAAGACATCACCGCTCGCTTGTAATAAAACGTCGCTTTCGCCAATTCTAGACAAATTGGAGGGTCAAATAAAAGGAAAAGAGGATCGGTTTAGAGAATTTGACGGTTATACGCATTCAATTTAAAGGTAAGTGCAACATCGCATGTTTGCATTAAATTTATGGGGGATGTCTAATCTAATGCATACCTATGTCAGTTTTTAATATTTGAATCATAGACATGGAGACCATAATTATACACCTTCTTTAAATTTATCAGACAGGCATATTTTTTTTTCCACTATGGGAAAATACGTTATTGTCCAATCTGGACAGAATATTATATCGTCTTAGTCTACATGTATATCTTAATAAGTTAGTTTTCAACACACTCCGTACCCTTGATTTGAATATTTGTTTGGAGTATACAACTATGCATGTGTATGTATAATATTATGATAAGCATAAAAATATGGAGCAACAATTAAAATATGAACTTTGTAATCTCACGTGATTATATACACAACACACAATTATCAGAATAAAGTGCAGATGTCAGTATAGTCATTTGAACATTTCATGTTTATGCTATTCAACGAGCTCCCCAAGTTGTCCCTCAGCCATTCGTCATGCTTAATTCACATCCACATAATTAGAACTGCGTGGCTGCTCTACAGGAATGGCCCAGGTAATAAACAAGTGAGATAATTAGCACATCTGCAGTCCCTCTGTGGTCTTATTACATAATTGCACTGCCTAAGTATAGTCATTGCATTGTGGTCGAGGAATTCAGGCTAGAGATATATATTATTTGTTAAAGCAAACATGCCGAGCATACACATATGGGAATGTGATCTTAAGTAATCGACACTGTTCACACATACTCCATTTGCATTTGGCGTATGTATCTATGCAATAGTGTATCGATACGTGGATTGGAAATATAATTATGAACCTATAAATGCATTAACCCAACGGTTAATGAGTATCAGTTGGTCATCGGAATTCGTCTGTCAGTTCATGCTAATGTATCAATTGGTCCATGCTATCTTTGACTGCATAATGAATGATTCACCCTTTAAAATGTACCTCTCCGATCCTCATCTGCTTACTTGTATGAGATAAACTACGATGTAGTATTTGGTGAGCCATATCAAAAGTATTGTTGATCGATTTCAAATCGATCCATTTTATAATCCCGACCGCAGACCAAACTGGACAGCGGAGGAACTGGACACCGATAGAGACATAATATTGTCCTGTGAGTGTTCCGGATTAGGAATTTAGAAGGCGGTATGCGTTTGATGTCTGATCCCTCTCCGGATTACCGCCAATAAAAATGAAGGATGCCAAGGTGAGATCATTACGTAATATCACCCAAACCCCATCAATAATTGAATTAGCGATCCCTTTGTGTGCGTCTGTGACGTCACAAGTGAGCATGATTGGCGCGGGGAGAGAGGATTGCATTGCATGGGATTCAGGCATTTCTTATATTTATACCTTTTACCGCATGCATATCGAGGACTTGGAGGTATTGTTACAATTTTGCATTCTATTTTGTTTGGCACAGCAGTAAGTCGAGGTGTCACGTGTGTAGGATTATAATGTGGAGGGGTTTACCCTGGATGAATAAGTGACCCTGGATGGGTAAACCCTTCAAGGGAAGGGCGATTTACCTGCAGATAACATACACGTATACATATATACAATATCATTTCAAGGTATACGTGATTATTTACGTAGAACGGCACTTTGGAATCACTCAATGTTTTGGTTATCCATCGTTTCCTCAGGGAAATATCTGTGGTCATGCAGCTTGATGGAAGTGATTGTGTGGTCAGTAAGTATATCGTATATCAGTGATTAGAATATATTTGACCGTCGTAGTTTGACATGAAGAGTGCCATACATACACGTATTACATAATTCACGCGGTTTCCTGTCAATCTATATGCAATTTCACTCGCACATACACCTCGTTCAATCAGCGTCATATTGGTCAATTGACATGTACGTACGCTTACATAAATAACGTTCACTTTACAATGTGACCAGCAGCCTGGGCTTCATTCAAAGAACATACGGTCAGTTATATATAGATAGTCCAGTCATGCATTCGTTACATAAACGGCGACCCCGACTTGTGGGAGGCCACCGGACAAAGGACTGACCTCCCCCACCACCAGTATGCATGGTCACACGCAGAATCACTGCACTTTTTGAACCTAATGAATTATTATAAGCCGTCAATTATAGGTATAGGTGTTAATCAACCTGTTTATTACGGATGCATAAAGGCCAGACGATGCCATGAATGCTTGCTATCGTGTACTAGTGTATACCACGGTACATTATTGTATTTACTCCATTGCCTCTGATATTTCTTCTTAGTGTGTTGCACGCTCAAAAGCAGCACTCCATTTGCGAATTGACCCCATGCACGCTTTCACATTCCTGCCTTAATCACAACCTGAGACGGTCAACAAAGACGCCTTTCATCCAATTCGCGAGATCGTTTCCTGTTTGGGAGTCCCGTGGTGGCTGAGTTAGAGCCACGCAAGCGGAACAATGTCTTTATTCGACACAACAAAACCTATTTTTCTGCGGTTGGACATTCGCTCAGTCGATCGCAAGCGGGCAGCTGGCTCCGTTCTCAATCGGTTGACGTTATTTTAGCACTAGTTTTTATCTGTGTTTTTATCGTGTACTGGTTTTATGCATTAATGATACAGTTTCAACGCTGCTGGAAAATCAATAACGTGTTCGCCTGTATGTATCGCCGTGAAATGTGAATCATGCTGGAATTCCCAATGTTGTGAACGGCCGTGCGATTCACGATGATTTTACATTTGTGATATTTTACCCGAAGGTGAGTTTTGTGAGTTGTGTATGGTCATTTATCATTGAACGTTCGTTATTGTTGTCTGCCCCTTAAATTATATAGGTCTATCTATAGTACACGTACGTGCATAATGATAGCATGTGCAGCGAAAGTTTAACGAGAGGCTTGTGTACATGCGGGGTCCTTGAAATTATTTATATTCACGTGTATGCATTCATGATTGGGTGAAAGTTATCAACTTCTCTGCACTAAATAAGAAGTATTGAGACCAATTAATTAGGATAGGCGGGATTTCGTGCAGCTTATCACGTAGTGCGAATGTGCGTCGCGCATGATTAGATGCAATAATGCGGTAATGTGATTAAATAGGCGCAAAGTATCCTTCACCTATATGGTGATAATACTGTGGTCCCGCGGAGGCCTAAACATAGGTAGACTACCTTGTCGTTAACATGTCAGCTATACAATTACTCTACTTTTCATTGGGTCGTGTATTGCATTCAAAATCGTGCGAATCACGGTAAAATATCGTAATACAGAACATCGACACCACATACTTAGATTTCTCAAAGGCATTTGACGTTGTATCACACCCTCTCCTACTCCACAAACTCTCCTCCTATGGGATATCTGGCAGTCTACAAAAATGGATTAAACGCTTCTTATCAAACCGTCAACAGCGTGTCCAGATCTCCTCCCCCCTCTCAGAATGGACTGATGTAGTCAGCGGTGTGACCCAAGGGAGCGTACCTGGCCCCATACTCCTCGCCCTCTTCATCAATGACCTCCCTGACTCCTCCATCCGCCCAACCCTCCTCTTTGCTGACGACACAGAATGCTCCACCATCGACCCAGACAGCTTCATCAACCGACTCCAACAAGACCTTGACAAAAACCACGACTGGACTAATGACTGGAAAATGAAATTCAACATGCAATACATTCCTTTTTGGAAAACTCCCCGCCCCCGGCCCCCAGAAAAAGACTTTAGCATCACTATCGACAACAAACTCCACTTTTCAGACCACATTAATAACATCACAAACAAAGCCCCCAGAACACTCAATGCCATCAAAACGCAAATTTCGCCACCCAGACAACGACACTTTCCTCACCCTCTCTAAAGCAAAAATTCACCCCACCCTTGAATATACCTCCCCTGTTTGGACACCCCATCTAAAAAAAAACACATCAATAATATCAAAAGAAAACAAATTCCAGCCACAAAAACACTACCCAAATTACGTCACCTGCCCTACCCACAACGACTGAAAAAACTCAAGACTGCCAACCCTGACCAACAGACGACTACGACCGACTTAATTGAGACCTACAAAATCATCAACGGACTGACCAACATCAAACATACACACGTACTACCCCTCATTCAGACTACACTGACCCAAGGACACAGACACAAATTGACCAAACAGATGACAAACACCACTACTTAATCGACTGCTTTACGACACCGCATCATAACAGCATGGAACTCCCTCCCAGCAGACACCGTCAACTCTCCCACCATTAGCATCTTCAAATCTCGCCTTAACAAAACTTACAAACACCACCCCGTAAAATTCAACCACACCAACATCTAAAACTCGCACTCCCATCTAATCCAATAACAACATAACAACAACTAACCAAGGGTAAAAAAAGGCTTTGCTCACTATTTCAACAACAAGTCAAATACATGTGAAAGACAAGTAATCATAATGTACTTATAATGCGTTATGATTCTGAGTGTCTCCGCGATCATTGCATGCCAAGTACATGAATTAGTAATTCAGTATTACCATCTCACGTGCTCTATGAAGCAATAATTTAGTCTTACATAAGTATTATGCAATAATAAATAATAGACTGAGCTTGACTCTAGGATGCCATAAGCATATGATATTATACAATATACTATTAGATGTGTCTGATGAGTTATGACTAGTTTCCAATGGAGGCCAACATTTTATTCAAATCCACGAAGTTGCTCAATTTTGATGCTCAACAGCCAAAGCACGGGCGACAAATCGCGTACAATTGCAACGAGTGACAGGTGCCGAAGTCATTATCTGTTACATAATATATAATTATGTCAGATATCAGAGCGGGGAGTGTTTTTAAAACTTCTGCTGCGTCTGACAATGCATTGGTCATTAAGAGTAAATAAAAACAAGCCCCGATATCCCGTTGCATTCATTCGATATTTACGGTTCGATATCTCTCTTATTGACGCCAGCATGTGCTGTAACAACGTTTCATTTGTGCGATTGATATCAATAATCCATCACATGTCATCGCAGGAGCATTTCTGCTATTGTCCAGTTTACCAATTTCAGGTGTCAGGATTGCAAACACATTCTTTGCCTTTTACATTCTCACTGGGAATTATTTCTCTGGCATCTCTCATATAGAAACGCAGAATTACGCAACATCCGGCCCTATATATTATGTTGGGCAGAAATCGCGAATTCTCAAAGTCGAGCGTAGGAAAAGCAAAAAACTCTAAATTCTTAAATGTACGCGCGTAAATTTAACACCTTCTTGTGTCAGTAATCCAACTAATCTTGTTAACAGAAAGCTAAAACAGACGCCTCACATGTGGCGTATATTCTCTTCAGAAGTTCTTAATTAATACCACGCATTTCTCTCGCCAAATCCCCTTGTTCCGCGGAATCCCATTGCGGACAATCTAATTTGAGACGGATGCGAAGTGACAGCTCTCAATTTCTCCGCCTCCTTCTCCGTTTCTCCCTCTCCTCCATCCAGCCTCGCTTTCGCTTGTCTTTTGTAAACATTCGCTTCTCTTATCCGCTGCTCATTTCGTGTCAGCGCAGTCTCACGGAGCACACCGACCGACACGAACGGATCTCGACAAACAATTATCATCCGCAGGATTTGTCTGGATTCTGAGTTTGAGTTGAGGTAGAGTTCAGTGGTTTGTTTGCGCCATTTGCTGTCTTTCCCTGCGTCCTGATGGAATTGGGTCACTTGATATGTGACCTCCATCATCATTCATCCCTCCATGCAGAACACGGGATCAGTTTATCGAACTTTGAAGCTGTGGAGTTCTATTGTGTAGGCGATATCACGGTTATGTAATGTTTACAATCATGCAGTGTTTAAGATTTGCATTTACCAGTGGGCTACAATAGTGATTACGTAACAAAGAAGTTGGAAGTTTTGAAAATTATATTTATTTACAATTTTGCATGTAGGCCTACTTGTAGTTGTACACATCATTCGTTATCGCCAGAGACAGAGTCAAGACCAGCCTAATTCATACTACATGTAGTATATAGACTTAAGACCAATGTAATCGTACTCCTACATTTCAAATTACTTTTACAAGTTTGGCCCAGTGCCATTATTCTCCAAGACATTGTTTCAAAAAGTCTGTTTTTTTTTTTCTCAAGCGCCCGTCGTAAAAGATGATGAAGGGCATGTCGACAATGCGTTCAGTGTTATCTTTGTTGTTTTACTGCATCATTTATTTCGCTTCCGTTCGTTGCTCCGTGTGTTCTTCGTAGTCGGCGCCGCCCAGCACGAGTCATCGTAAATTATTGTTCTGAATGAAGATGTGTATACTGTATATGCTGTATACAAGTACATGTTGCCTTGCTTTTGTGTTTATATATATCGCCTATAGCGAACGCTGGCTTCTCTTTCATATTGGTCTAATTAGCTCTTTCGGTAGTTGGCATACAGCTACATGTATTCTTTATGCAAGGGCCGATTCGGTCAATTTTGAGAACTTCATTCTTGAACTCAACGGTCTCAACCCGCAAGTATTAAAGAGTCAAACGAATGCAGGAGAGCTGTTTCGTGAACGAGGCCTGCGTGCCTGGAAGAAATCTCATGGATTAACCTTCATTTCTTGAATAATTCTTGCTGATGTCAGCGTATTAAATGCTGTTTTGAGCAACAAAATCCTCTTCATTCAATCGAATTATCTTTTATTGCGAACAACAAGTGCTGAAAGCCGATTAGTTCTCTTCGCCATTCCGTTCAATTTGCAGTCACGCAATCATAACGTTCCCTCGTCATAACGCACTCGCTTCTGCTGAGGTTTCAAAAGCCGATCAAAGGATTAGTACTAAGACCTCTTCCTTAATTGCTCCGTAATTCATTATCAATTAGGGAATAAGTGTTCTGGGAGGATGTAGCCTAACGAGGGATAATCAATCCCTTGTCTTGAGCCCTCCCTCTTCCATTAACCTGTACTTTTGTTTTTAACTTTTATGCAGCACCTTTTAATTTATTATTTGGCCTGAAACACCTTGAGAGAATTGGCTAATTGGCCTCAGAGGCGGTGATGACCTCAGGAGCGATCAAAGGCGAAATCCATCATGTTCGCACCTTCCTTTTGTGTTCACAATGATTCGCTCTGCTGCTCACAAACGTCTGCCAATTATGCCCACCTGTCCAGGTGAACGTTCCCTACCTGTTGATTGAATATCATCCTCAGGTGTCCCCGTGTTTTCCCCGTGTATTACACTATTCATGACATTGATGCAAAGCAGCCTGTTCGCAGGAAAAAATTCCCCACACTCTTTAAAGAGTATACTGTGAATGCAGTATGTACTAATGCAGGTAAAATCCCCAACCGAGATTTAATATTTACATGTACACCTGTATAAAATGTCATTCAAGTATAGATCTCCGGTTACCATGTTTATCAATCAGCTGTGTGGTCGATTATTCCGCTATGAGAAAACAGGGTGTAAAGTGATCACTTCTTTCCATTGTGTGTTACGCACAAACCCGAGTGCGTGTTTCTTCACAGCAACAATAACATTTCAACGAACTTGGAGAAATCTCAACGGAATGATTGACTAGTGTCAGTGGGTGCTAATACACGCCATCAATAGCCTTAACTATGCATAAATATTATCTGTTAGCAGAAAACCGGAGCTTTTGTTTATTTTCCCGGCCGCGAACCGTATCCAGATGGAGATCCCCCCCCCCCCTCCCCCTAGGAGCTTCCCCCTGAGCAGATGGCGGGAAAAGTTTTGGCGCCAACGCCGGATTTCATCCTTAAAGCACGGCTGCGAGTGTCACTTGGCGCTCCGTAGCCGAGTGTGATAATCGCGTTTGCGCTGCCACCAGTTGTTAAATGCCCCAAGAGGAGCTCTGCATTTGACAGATGGTCGTCGGAACAATGGCGACCGTCGCCGCTTTTGTTGTGCATTAAGTGCTGCGTTGAATGTTTTTCTTCACTTTTGATAGCTAATTTAATCATAACTAAACTTGTTGTTCTCCTTCGATAACTGATTTTTATCTCCTCTCGTTTCCTCTCCGTTATCATCCGATTGAAAACACTAGTGACGTCATATCAATTACTATAATAAGGGCATGCATCGTGTACTTAGACGCGGTCAGAGAGCTTCCTACTACAGCATGCTATTGCTAGTACTGCAAGTTATACCTTGCGTGGGTTTTGCATTAACATCGAAAGTAGTGGCACGTGTTGTGGTCCGCGGGTGGTCAAATTGGTCAAGACGCAACGAGTGGCCACATGCAGCCAGCAGACTTGGACGGTGATTCGATCTTCGCGGGGGGCCAAGCGATCTCCTCTCTGCGGACAGATGCGTTGGGCGGGCGTTCACGCGTCTGTCGTTTCAATAACGGTTTAATTTGTAAATGTAACCGGCCTTTTGTTGTTATCTTTTGCGCAGGATGTGAGCCCGTTATCTGGTCGCCATGGCAACGCTGAAGCACACCCAGAGCGCGGACATTCTCTTCCCAGAAGTCGACGACGAAGCAGCTCAGTTTGACCGATTCGCCCGCACGCGCGACTCTCTCGGATACGGCGATGCTTCGCTAGACATACGGCGACACTTCCGTCAGCGAAGCCACAGCCAGGACGTGACCGGGCGCCCCTGGTACAACTGCCGGAAGCTCTCTGCGGGAGCGACGCCCCCACCCCCTCGACCTCCGCCCCCGACCAAAGGGGAGGGGCTACTTTCACGCACGGACTCGAGGCGCAGGACTTGGTCCCCGCCTGCCTTCAGTCGGATGATGGGCTCTGCGGGAAGCGCAATGCGGAGTTACCTTAGCAACGATCAGCTGGATGGTGTCCCTGATGAGAACATTTATGAGGAGCTGGAGTCTGTCCTTGGCGGGATCTCGCCCTGTAAGCTCGCTCCTGTCAGCGGCAAACTCACTCGACAAGTAAGTCAACTTTTAAACTTTTGAAACTAGTTTTCCTTCGTCGTGTACAAGTTGCCACTGGCGCCATTTCTCGGTGAATTGCAACAGTTTTATGAAGTGAAATATGATGGTTTCGCGTGGCCTTGTTGTAACGATGACAGGTCGGTCGTGTGCCGACTCCTTTGACTGCGAAAGGGCGTGTGTACGATCGCATGTGAATAATGAGGTTTACTTAAAAAAAAGTAAAGTGTGCAAAATGCATCAATCCAAAACACTTGCATTACGCAATCAATCAGTTGCGTTAATCGAATTCTTCGCCTTATCGCAAGTTATTAGCACCCACAAGGCAATTATTCATTCTGTTTATCATTATCATTCTGATGAAGTTACGCAACATTTATTTTATCATTAGTTTAATTAGTTTTATTCGATCTATGATTGATTTCATTTTTAGCGTAAGCATTGTACTAGTAGTTACTTTTGAAAGTGTTTAATCATTGCATTTGTTTTCTTCAATTGATTGATCGATCGAATGTTTGATTGATTAATGATTGATACAATTTGATCAGCTGCCAAGTAGTTGTACTCGATTGATGACACCCTCGGATGCATCACCAGGGGAAGCCACCAGGGGGAGCCATCTGCATCATAAACCCTTTGTCAGTGTTGCCACCTGTCGGCAATAAAACTCAAAGAGATGCGGTGAACAATCCATTAATTAACCCTCTGAAGAATCGTCGCAGAATTCGCGGCCAGCTTGCGATGTTTACTTCACTTGCGCGACTTCAAAAGCCCGGCGCTTTATTTACGCGTAAACGCTTTTAACAAATGGAGCTTTTGTTCGCAGCTGATTGCCATTCTCTCATTTCGTTTTCCATAAAATCCCGCTGCGATTTCATTCGCTTCGATGCTGTTGCGCGTCTCCGGGTGCGTTATGATTCACTGGAGATTCAGATTTGGCGCGAAATACGAACTTGTGTGCATTCTTTCAACATATGCAATTTTCATGTTTGTTCTAGATTGAAAACCGAATTCGAATTTTTATCATATTTTGAGCTTCTTCTTGAAATCAGTTCCATCATAGGCAAATTTATTACATACGGTTATTTATTAGATGTGTACTTATAACCAGTAGGTGCGTTATGATTACGTGTTAAACTCGATCTCGAGCGCATTTTGACTGACTTCATATACTTTGTATGAGTAATCCATCCGATACGCTGTTTTGCGTTGTTGCGGGTGGTCACAATACTCATACGGCGTATAATGTTATACGCCTCAGACGGTCATACGCTCAACGGCCGTGCGTCCGGGGATTCCCCTTCGGATTCCCCCGATGGCTACTTTGCTTGATGACTCATCGGAATCAGCACAGATGTCCATTCTGGGCCAGTGTTGATCGGAGCTCTGAGCTGTTGACATCGGACCCGCTTAGTCGGTGAGTTTAATGATTTGATCCGTTTAACGCGGTTCATTACTCAGTCAATGTTGATCTTCCGTGCTGGTCGGCTTAATTCGATCGATGCGGGCTGTAATTAGTCAAATTATTGCGGATCTTGTTAACTCGTAAAAAGTGTTTTTCTCTGTCACTAGTTTATAATGTGCCTGCCTGCGACTACTGGTTTCCTCAATTTTATCACTTCCGGATATTCGCTCTAGATAAACGCTTTCCATAACATAAGATGCGTTATGATTGTGTAATCATAACGCATCAAATGTTGTTACAGAAGCTCGGAAATCGTGCGCCGACTGGCTTCGGCTCCGAAGCGTGGCTGCGTTTAAATGAAAATATTGACTCTTAAGTTCGCGAAGAATTCTTCAGTCGTCGGGACTCGTCTGAACAAATGAATACATGGGCAAATTGCTCAATTTATCGTTCCAATGTTGCGTCACGACAAAGTGAAAACCCGATTTAAGTCCCTCAGAAAGAAAAAAAAGCGATATCGCTTTTGTGGCTGAATTCACGTGCGTTATGATTCTTTGCGTAATGCCTGAATGCTCTCCGTATGAATTTCACTGGAGCTTTGAAACTAAGCCCGCTGACATTGTTCGCGCCTGTCAACGTTTAGTTGGCATTTGGTTATGCAAATTAGTATTGCGTCATTTTTGACCGGTGTCCAGTGCAGCTGGTCACAGGTGTCCATGCTTTTGAATGGTAATCGCTGACCTTTGGTCAATCTATCAGTGAGAATTAAATGACCAACGTGGAACGTGCGTGATTTGGTATTTTGGAAAAATAAAACATCCAGGCTAGAATTTCTCCGTATTCTTAAATTGCATTACAAACACATTTAATATATTGCGCAATAATGAATTTTGTTTGCGTTTTGTTTATGCTAATTTCTGTGTTTTGAGTATGACGTCATCTGTTATGCAATGCAAGATGAGTGCATGTTGCTGTCTGTCTGATCCTTCTGACGTCTGCATTCGAGAGGCGTCTGTTTTTGGAGTTCGTGTTTATCAATGGCCAGTTGCTGGATTCCATCACGTGCATGCTTATTGCGTAACAGTGCTCCGCATCCTTCCGCAACACTTGAAATCGTTCGGATACCATCCGTTAAAGGTTTAGTAAATGGCTTCGTTCCGCATTACATCACATGTTCTAGGATTATGCTCTCGCCTCACCATGCCTGGAAGTGCGTTATGATAATCGCCATTCGTGTCATCTAAAATCATAACGTTTCTCCCGAGCGCTTCTCACGCTTTGTGAGTTATCTTAGCGATTAAACTAAAGCAGGTGTTACGATAACTCTTGAGTTGGATGTGAAGATGTTTTTTCCCCGAGAGGTCTTCCTGATTACTAGTGCTTTGCAGCAATCAAAATGCTTCTCGTTGATAAACAAACGCCGGCGATAATTGATAGCTCCCGCTGATAACAGATAACGATTCGCACCTGCAGCTCTTGTTTATGTGAAAGATTTACAGTTGCTAATCCTTCATTCATTTCGGGATTACTAAATCCACCTCCTCCTCCGTCAATTTCAGACCCTAAGTATCAGTTCTTTCTGGGAGTTTACACTATTTTACGATGACTCATCATTATTCATGAGTTTCAACGGCGAGTGTCGAGTTTCGTACCCGTTTGACATCTCTGACGATTGCATAAATTAAGCAGGAATCGCCCTCATGTTCTACGCTTAATGTCCCGTGACCTGAAGGGCCAGTAAAGTTCACTGTGTCTGACCTGGGTCATAAGTCACAGATGATCCATTCCTTACCCCTTATCTCGACTCGAAGGCTATAAAATTACGATCATCGCATTTTTTTTCTCCGCCCCCCTCGAACAGCATCAATGTTGAACGCAATCACTGATTTTATTCTCACATTCTACCGTGTAATAATTGCGCGAAATCCGAATTCGGAATTCTGATATTTTTCTTCACCCTTTCATATCTGCAATTGAGTTGCCATGCTTGCATTCAGATAATATTATATCCCATTTCCTGCGTTTTCTCTTCTTTTATTTTTCCTCTACATAATTCTTGACAAATATCTGCTCGCGTCTCACTCTGGGAGTAACGTTCTGAAATGGTTTCTGAATCTGTTTTCTTCTTCGTTGTTTTAACCCCACCCCCGTCTTCGCTATGTAATTGACATAATAACCATTTTAATTACACGTATGCAATAATGCCAACTGGCCACTTTGGGCTCATTGTATATGCAAGTTGAAACGACGGAATTACAAAATGAAAGCCAAATCTATTAGCTCTGTTAAATATTATTATTTGATTAGCCATACACTCGCGTCTGTTACTAATAGCTCGCCTTTATTCTCACTCCGTTGTATCGATCGAATACTTGAGCCTTATATCGACACATACGCCGAATGTTATCTCAAGACGATGCTCTTTCGTTTTCTCGCCGCCATATAAGGCAGTGGGCGTGGCTTGTCTTTTCTTTGCGCGAACGCTGACTTCACCATTCACCCTTTTGACGTTCAGTTAATGAGAGTCTGGCCGTTAAGTTGGCTGCATTTGTGACGACACGAGCAGTGGACGCTTCGGCATGGCTCTGGACACTCTCAGCACGACCCTCGGCCGGCGTGGCGTCGTCGCCATGGGTGGTCCGTGCAGTCGCAAACCCATCGTGGATTCCCTGGGCGCCGGTGACTGTCACACGTGGTCTGGCAGTACAAAACACTCGACGGAATTGACGTACAGAGCGGTCATGGTGCATGTGATTCCGGTAATTATTTATGCATTCGTTGATTTTGTGCTGTGTCATCACTGTGATGTACACCATTTTCTAATCTGTCGTCGTCATCTGCACTGAAGAGCTTCGCTCACCTGTCGTGTTGCGCTCGGCAACGCCGTTTCACATCGATTCCATGCGTCGACCTCGTTCTTATGGTTGGCTGATGGACACAGAACGGAGTTATGATACCTTCGGCCAACCATGCATTTCCAGTTTTCCCGTATATCCCCCCCCCCCTTTCCGCCTTATTAGGTAAAATTTTTTCATTTGCTACAATCATGTCGACATCAAATCAGTTTCCACTAATGCTTATTGGGGATTCGATTCAACTTTGAATGCATGAGTCATCGATGTCACTCTCCTTCGGCTAGTCGTCTGAGGTAGACCAAGGCCCTCTAGATATACAGAGGGCCTTGGGTAGACAAGCGATTCGCGCTTACTGTCGATTAATTAACGACCCCTTTGACTGTTTATGAAATTATTATCAACGACTGCATAATTATACGTTGTATAGCGTAACTGGCACAAGACGGATATTACAGAATTGCACATTCTCCTGAAGCTCCGATTAAAGCCATAAAATCTCACCTTTATCGAAAGAAGAACTGCGTGTACTGAAGATAAACATATTCTTATTTTATAATCCTGTAAATCGCTCACACAACGCTCGTCTAATAAGACAGCACTCGCTAACCTTTTAGAGTTTCCCATAATAATGTTAATAACCCCTTCTATTTAATGTATACATTTTTCCCACTCTTCTTTTTCTTCACAAAATTGCATTATTTTTTTCCCCTCCTGAACTAACATCCTGGCTCGCCCCATCTCGCTTGTTGAATTACACGCATTTTTCATTCCCCGTTCTCTCGAGGGGAAAAAACCTACAAACTCTTAACTCGTTTGCAAAGATGCTTATTGTGAATCGACATCTCTGCAAACAGTCCATTCCTTTGTACTTGATGGTAGTTGCAGAGTGACTAACAATGATGTTTATTATACTTGCATAAACCTCGCGGTTCAAGGCTGGTATTAAAAAATCTACTATAGCTGCGTTATATCGCATGTAATATTATTCCATGCGCAAAAACAACTAGCGATTCGCAAAAAAAATATAATGTTTACAATATTCGAGCACAGTCGTGCACGGAATATTTCAGATTCCGTAGTAATATCAGTCTAACTTTTTCCCTTTCTCGCGGATCAATAGCTGTCCTGCCATTCGTGTGGACATTGCATTTATCCTTGACAATCTAATCTATATGTCTTTCTTCGCCAAAGTTGACAATAATTGAAACTCGATCTGCGAAGAAATGTGTGGTTAACCAAATGCTTTTATGAATTATAAAATCAGATAATCTCACTTTTAAACATCCTTTGATGTTATACTTGTGGGTCATTTAAGCTGCTTTCGGATAACTCAGCGCCCACTATATATATGCCATATAGTGCGTAGTATGTAAGATATTTCAACGCGTACTTTGATCTTTCCCCAAGCAGTCGTCCATCTGTGGTCGATTACTGACCTGTCACCTTGACTAGCCTCTCTCTTCACCAGATGCTTTCGATCTTTTTATGTCGCACAACAGGTGAAACTAAAACTCCTCGCAACTGGGATATTTTTCTTCCCATTATTACTCCACCTTGGGAATACCCCGATACGACTTTATCATGTCACGCGCATAATATTGATGATGCATATATCGCACAGCTGTTGTGATTATCGGGAAATATTTTTCGCCACATCTTTAATGCCAGCTATAACGTGGATATTCAGCAACATAGACCGGCTGCCATCGTGTTTATCCGTTGTACAAGACCGCTATTCGCCGCCCCTGACCTCGCCTAGGGAAGTAGTACTGAATGGCTTATCACGAACGCAGATGCCTCGTGTTGAAGCAAGATAGCGTTGTGTACTCATTGCTTCGCAGCGGCTATGCTGGGCAGGTCGGTATATCAGGCGCTGTTATATTTTGATTTTAATTCTGTGTACACTTGGATAAGCACCGCTTCGTTGTGCGGTGTGTACAGTGCTTTATGTCGCTGGTGCGTACTATATTGTGTCCGTCGCCACTCGTTCGGTATAAATGTGTTTATCTTGCCCGTTTATCAGCTCGCCGGTGTTTTCGAAGGCGGAAAAATGGCGAAATGTGATCGCATGGGCCCTGCATCTTGTTGAAGTTCGTTCGCCTCCGATGTGCTCTCGGCTTCTCATTGTGTTGTGCTGGAATCCGGATATCTCGAAAACTTCCGATTGTCTTTGTTCTCAGGTCGTTGTATTAATGAGTGTTGCATCGCTTAATTGTTACATCATATCTTTGTTACATCATGTCTGACCATTGTTACATCATGTCTGACCATTGTCGCGTTCTTACGAATACGATATTGGCGTAAGATATAAGACGTATTCAATTCCTGTTATGATTTTAGTTGCACTCGGCCCATCGATCGATGCTGGCTTCGATCCTGCATACTGCTGTTGCGCTCGCTTCACCTGTCTCGCCGCAACTAGCATCGTTGCTCACTGAATCGATGCAGTGAAATTCGCGTGCATTTGAAGCATGCAGGATTTTGTGTGCGGAGTGAATTCATTTGGGAATTCCGCTGCGATGCCTTTAATCATTTTAACGGCGATTTAACGTACTTGTGTGTGACACATGTGTGTGGTTTGATGAGAGGTCAGTGACAGGTCAGAATAGATGACCTCTACGAGTGAGCCTCGTTTATCAGTTCATGTTTCACGCTTCTAATGTTGGTGTTTTCTTTACAGAACGCGCATCGTTCCCTGATCAAACCGGTCGCCTTCAAGCCCGTCCTGCCCCCTCACTGCTCGACCCCGAAACGCCTGCCCCCGCCGACCCCCCACCAGATGATGATGAGCAGCGCAGCCTCCGCCGCCAGCAGCCATCGCTCGTCGTCTTCGTCATACAGCGTGCACTCGTCGCCCGGAAGCAGCAGCTGCAGCGCCCCCCCTCCCTCCCAACCAGGACCCCCGCCCCCTCACGCCGCCTCGTCGCCGCAGTTGTACAGTTCGGCGCGGATGCCTTCGTTGGATGACGGCTATGCGTCTCAGCAGGACTTCATGCACGACCGCCCTCTTGCGGTGACCTACGTCAGTGACTTCCACAGCCACATGGAGGGCGCGGGCAGTGCGGCCGGCAGTTCGAAGGACATGCACGCGGCGGCGTCCGTCGTCGACAGTTACGTGACGACCCCCTCCCCCAGTGACTCGGGGGTGGGGGAGGTGGAGGCGCTGATTCGCGTCAAGGAGGAGGAGTTGGCGAAGTTGCGGGACACGATGGAGAGGAATGAGGCGGCTATCTTGCAAGTGCACGCTGAGCGACAGCAGAACTGGTTGATGGAGATGCGAGAGGTGGCGGATGAGTGGGAGAGACGCCTCAGGGCTCAGCAACAGAAGGCCTTCCGCTCAGAGCAGAGCCTCATCATGCAGCTGTTTCGGCTGCAGCAGGAACGCAAGCAGCTCAAGACAAACGCAGAGGAGCTGCGGGAATCCAGGGACGCGTTGACCAGGGAAATAGCCGCGGTCAAGCGAGAGTGCGATGTCCTGCGGTCAAAGGCGGACGAGGCGTCGTGGGAGCTCCAGCAGAAAGCGGGAGAGATCTCACTGCTCAAAGCGCAGCTGAAGGAGGCCAAGGAGGAGGCCAGCAGCCGCAGCAGCTGCCTACTGGAGCTGAAGAACCAGCTGCGAGAGGGCGCCCAGGACAAGGACGCTCGCCTGGCGGAAATCTGCAGATTGAAAGCGGAGTCAGAGCGAACGCAAAGTGAACTGGACGCTGCGAAGGAGATCGTGCAGCAGACGCAACGCCAACTGGAGGTCATCCGCCAGAACACAGCTGCGCCGATGGATGTGCTGCAGCTGCGAGAAGAGCTGAGTGCTGCGTTAAGTGAACTGGCTTCGGTGAAGAGCGAAAACGTGAAGCAGAAAGAGCAGTGGTTGGAGGAGAAGAATAAAGTGATTCGATATCAGAAGCACCTTCAGCTCAACTACACGCAGATGCACCGTAAAAACAAAATGCTCGAAAGCGAAATCCAGCAATTGACTCTGGAATTGGAGAACCGGGATATTCAATTGAGTGACATTCAAAATGATGAACGCCAGGAATCAATGTGCTGATGATGCTCAACGCTATCTGAACTGCTGCTGCTGCTGTCAACGGTGCTAATTACTCTTTTAAATCACAATTAGTTCAGTCGTCAATGTGTCAATCGTCAATGTGCCAATTTGCCAAATGATGGTTTTTTTCTTCTTCTTCTTGTGGTTTGCTGCAATTATTATTATTATTATTAACATTACTTGTTTGTTTCTCATACCAGGCAGAATCTTGCAGTGAAAGTGTTCATTACATAATCACCAGGGTTGCATTCATTCCCCTTAAAGTGTAGGTGAGGCGTTGACCTCAATGACCTTAATGACCTCAAGTTAATATAATTCAAATCTTACTCAAAACAATATCAATGATTTCTGTAATTCTTGCGTCATAAAATTATTAGAATCATTTTCCAAATGTTCAGGGACCAATATCCAGGATATTTTATTAGTTATATGTTTTCATTGTGTACTAATAATCATATACAGTCACAGAAGTGCCCAGAATTCAGAGACATCAATTTGTGATTGTTGAGTTCAACATTATATAACCTACAACCCACGGCCCTTGATCACTCGAGTACATTACTTGCATCTCAAATTCCGGACCAATTGATGTTGATAATTTATCAGACCAATTGATATGTATGATTTTGTTATATTGTCTAATAATTCTTATGAATGTTTTGTACATTTTATGAAAGACCCAATGCCGCCACATTGGCTCCGTGCATTAAATTATATTAGTTTTCCTTCCGGGTTTGGTTTCTCATTTTGAGTCAATTGCTTGAAGAGAGAATTCAAATCAATTTAACTGACCTTCAGATTTTTGGTTGCTTGGCAACGAAATAATCCACTCTGACTTGAGATATTTAATTGTTTTGAAGTAACGTTTAAGATGTGCAATTGAGTTGAGCCTTATCTTATCTCTCAGATCTAAAAACAAAAGGGAAATTTGAGAAAAACAAGTCAGAGGAATGCTAAGAGGGGAATCTCTGAGAAACATGCACAAAGTGCATGTACATAAGTGCACACGAGGGAATACAAACGCCAGTGCACAGTTAGAAGCGAGTGTTCTCAGCCAAGATTCGTCGTTTGGTTTGAGGAATGTCTCTTGTGTTACGTCAAGTGACCAATCCTCACAAAGGAATCGAATAAAATGGCCGGCGGTGATTTATACACGTGGTGAATGTTATCCGTTTGGGTCAGAACAAAGTATTTCCATCCATGAATTGCGAACTTTTTTTTTTTTTTTTTCATTCGGTTACATAATCATTTATGCTTTGATGTTTCAACCAAATCACTTTCATTCATAATCGAATCAGCAGCGTGATTTGTCAAAATTGCCATTCTACTCCCAAGTCAAGCCCACCCCTGTAGCAGGCGGGGGTTAACTACTATATACTTAGATGATTATGTCATACCCCCTGCGAAGAAAAGGTCACATCTGAATGAGAGAACCAAACGTGTCACCGGAGAAATCTCATCTCTTTCATCCTGTTTTTTTTTTTCATTCATGTGAACATTCTTACGAGGGAATAAATTATGTTCTAATAACAAGTTAGTTTTTTCACTTTTTACCTTTTCATAATTTTTCTCTCTTTTTTTTTTTATAATTATAATGGATGTTTTTTTTCCTCAGTGTTGAATGGGTTAGCGATGTGTGCTGGTGTTTTGAACTTCTGAAAAGCGAATGCTAGTAACAGGAGCAGAGTACTTTGGTGAAACAGTATAAAGACCCCCCCCCCCCCCCCGCGTATTGTGAGGTTCAACAGACAAGAGTTAAGATACGCAAAAATTCACAATGAATAACTTTTATTTGTCAATATGTTATTTGTTGTTTGGGAAGAAGAATGAGCATAGAACCAAAGATGATTTACATTCATGATAAAGATCATTGAATGAATGAGTCAGAAATATAAACGACAGCATGTTTTAAACTTAAATTAAAAAGTACGAAGAACCGACCAGATACAATACAAAATAATGGTGTCGCAGAGTGAAAGGCGAAAAGAATTTGTTCAAAACAAAAGGAAAAAGAAATGCTTTGGCGTTGGTAATCATAAGAGATAATATGCATAATTATTATGGATATGCAGCATGCAGAATACACACGAAAAATCAACAGAAATAAAGAACCAGAAAATAACATTGCAACTTGCCCTCGAGTTAATTGGTTTAAAATACTCATAGCACCAATTGATGGACCACAACTACTCAGTGAATGTGGACTGTCGAGAGATTAATCTAGTTATCAGCAGAAAGAGAGATAACAAAAGAAAATCATAACGCAATTTCTTTTTGAAGGATGGCAGCTAAAGAAAAATCATAACGCATTCCACGTGAAATTGCGACATAAATCATAACGCCTTTTCATAATTTTTTTCCCTGGTAACGTTATGATTTCAAGCGATTTGCTGATGGAAGTAAAGGAAAAAGAATTCAGCAGGAATGTGAGAATGCTGCTCTGATCGAGGTAATGAAATTGTACACTACGTACGATTATTGTACCTCTGTGATGGTTCACAAGAGAGGAGAGTCAGGAGGCCGTCTGCGATTTCACGAAGGCAATGGCCGCCATTTCTTTGCAGAATTCTTCCAGCACAATCGCTCCAGAGAGAAGGTCACCATGCTCCACACTGAAACACCACGAGAATTAGGACATCGTAATGATAATAATTAACGCTACTGGTATTAGTTAAAAAAATTCAAGTTTATTCATTAACTGAGGAGAATAATAAATTATTTAATTGAGAAAAAATATAATTTAATGGGAGTAAGAAGGGAACTTAAAAAGTTGAAAGTAGATGAAATTTGCACTTATTCAGCAGGAGAAAAATAAATTTGGCCATTGATTCAACAGGTACTGTGTAATCTCATTCCTGTCAGAATTTATACACATTTTGTATTATAGAGATTTTGGGTATCATTTCTTCATTATCACAAAACGATACAAAATTAAATTAGCTGGAGTGAGATTATACTGTTATAAGTTAAAGATTTGAACAAAGGAATAAAATGATGCAAATCTTCCAAGGGGATGAGCAATAGTAGAAGAAGCGACTCACTGTGTACACAGAGGCAAATCCCTACAACGTGTGAAACACCTCAGCTCAGTTTGTATTAACAACGCATTTTATACAAGTGAAAATCATCTAAATTGTGCTCAGTATTTAAAAATTACAATTTTTATTTCTGCAAAAAAAAAAAGAACCTTCATCAACTCAGAAAATTAGAATCCTGCCGAAAGGTAGAATACACAAAACCCGTTTTCTATGACACGATAGAGCGTGGATGAAGGTTCTTTGACGTGAAGCAGCCAGCACCAGTGAGATTGAAGCGCCCCAACCACTCACCCAACGGTCTGAGGAAGATGGCTCCTGGAAATACGTGCGTAGGCATACACTCATCACATGACACACTCAACAAGGTAGACACGGGAGAATATCTCACCTCATCACGTCCTCAGCAAGAAATTTCTACTAAATTATGCTAACAACCTGCTTCCTTAAGCCAAGTTCCAATCAAAACAAGACACCTGTATTATCACATTTTAGACCACGTTCATTGCTCGCAATTGAAAAAGAATTTTCGAATTAGATTGAAACAATATAATGCTCAATACAGAGAATCTTGTACCAGTACAAACTGATTTTCTCAGAATTCTTGCTTAATGATTCAGTGTCATCAGAGAGAGAATAAGACTTGTATTGACCAATCGGAAGAGGGAGTCTTTTAATTAACACAGCTAATTCCTCGTTGAGTACTGCTAATCATCTATCAAGGTTACACACCAAACCATGGTTATTCGTGTCTCAAACTAAAACTTGCGATCAGTGTTGATTACAAATCATACGTCCAAAGTCCAACCATTAAGACAGAAAGGTAAGTTTTCTAACCTGCGTATACTTGAGTTGTATCCTAGCAACTGTTTCCGAACATTGACGAGTTTCTTGTGGAAGTCTGGAATTTTGGATGACATAGTACGCAAGTCAGCTGCCAACTAAGAAAATAAATAAGAGAAATGATTTCTACAATTTCTGAAATTTTGAAGACACACCTTTTGTAAGACTGATGACAGGGAGCGACAACCGTCTTTTATCGGAAGAAATGGATTGAGCAAAAAATCATCAATTTCTTTGTGAGGAATTAGTGCCAAACTTGAGATAACCGACGTTGTTTGCAAATTAACATCGTAACTCTGAGAACGTATTAAAAAAATTAAAACATTTTGGAGACCAAACGCGAAGCGATTACTCAGACCTGATCAAACATTGTAGAAACTTTATCTAAAAGAACCTTCAAAAACGGTCCTTCTGAGAAAGGCTCGGAATCATTATTTTCAACCAGTGGCCACTGAACGTCGATGAAATGAGGAGATATTTCAGTGAACTGTGAGAAAATTAAAGACAATGAATACTTGAGAAATGATAATCAATACACCCACCTGTCGACTAGCATCTCGCAGGTAAGTTTCGTAACCCGAATCTCCCGTTTGATACGAAGACTTGGAGTCATCAGGCAGAAGTGTAAGGTAAAAGTTAACAACACGATGAGCTGTGATCTCTTCATTGGCTTCTGCTGCTCCTTTCACATCACTTTCTTGTTCACTCACAACTTTCACATCACTTTCTTTCACTTTGGAATCTTCATCAGATGATTCGCTGACAATACTGAACTGACTTTCCTCCTCATCCTGTTTAACTTCTTCTGTTTGTTCTTTCACTGATTCCTCTGTATCTCGTTCTTGCACACACTCTTGCACAGTCTCTTTTACAGCCACAGCTTCCTCAACATACTTTTCTCGCACAAGATGTCGTACAACAAGGTCACTAACGGCTGCCTGAGAATTCTTCTGCAGCATAATTTCAAAGACTTTGAGCGTCGTCATACTCAGCTATTAAACAAACAAAAATAAAATCACAAAGCAGTTATTCAGAATGAGAAACCAAACCTCTTCAGACAAATGATTGCATCGTTCCAGCAATTTGTGTCGAAGTTTATGTGAATCATTTTCCTCTGAATCGGTTAGTGTGGGGGGATCTCCGAGAATGAAATTGATGAACTCTGGGAAGTCATGAGATAATAGGAGATTACATCAGATGGATTGATACACACCTGTGACGATAGGTTTTGCGTTAACAAGCCTCAAACACCTTCCCAGGTGAGCAGTCGCAGTTATGGCCAATGACTCATTTCTAAAAGAGGAAGCTTTGATAATTTTTCTCAAGAGATTATCACGACACTTACGCTTGCAAAATCGCAGGCAGTAAACAAGTCTCCATGAGATATTGACGAATCGACTCAGACATCTTCTCCGCCACGAGGGGATGGGCTACAGTGATGAGTTGATCGCAGTAATCCAGCCATGACAAGAACGCAACCAAGGAACGTTTGCCAGGGAAATTCAAGTGGTCATCGGAGGCGCTGCGTATGTCCAGTCTAAAGAGAGCAGTGGTCAGTTCTCTGCTTCAGATAGAAGCTCACCATCTCACCCCCAGAGAGCTTGAACACAATAAACATCGGTTGGCTCCATTACTTTGGGCAGCTTGCGATAAAGCGAGCAGAGCTGCTCGACTAACTCCTCACACATGCGCGTGTGTTTGGTGATGGCATCTGCGCACGTGGGTTCAGGGAGTGAGGCGCATAGCAAGAGGCCTTCACACGCTTTCACGCCAACACGGGCATCCTGAGAACAGAAGAGCGGATGAGAAGGAAGGCGCAGAATGAGAGAACACTCACGGGACTGTGCATGAGGTTGAGCAGAGAGTCAACCAGGTTGAAGACGAGACGAGGGTTGGCTGGATCAGATTTGGGGGCCTGTGAAAAAAGGGATTAATATCATTGAGGAAGCAAAAGAGACTCAAACCTCAATGAAGAAGTTGGTCAGGTAAGGGTCAGCGCGGAGTTTTGCACACAGAGTACAGAGAAACTCAATCTCTTCGCTCTCGCTTGGCGTTGCTAGGGACTCGCCACAGAGCTTCACCATCCTCAGCATGGGTTTGTGCACGTGAACATGGGGCAGAAGAGGTTGCATGATATGCGACAGCAATTGTACGTAGAACTTCAGCACCAGCTGCTTCATTCCAGGCGGACACTGTAAAAAATACATGCAAGATAATTCCTCACCCTCTGCGGCGTCCTTGGAACATTTATTTCTTAACGGTTTTGTCCATTTGTAAACGTTTGTTTAATGATTCCAAATAAATTATTCTCTCTCTCTCTCATGAAAAAGATGAATGTCTTACATCAGCTCTGGCCAGGGTGAAGAGAGTGTCGAGCAGACGGTGATGAAGCAGGTACTCAAGGCAGGGTCCCGTGCTGCCCCCTTCCAAACCCTGTTCTTCCGTGATCAGAATGGAGATCAGGTTGGTGAGATGTGAGGGCAGTGTAGTGCGATGTACGCTCACTTTGTGCTCTGCAAAAGGTACGTTATAAGAGAGTGAATGGATTACGACAAAGACGCACCTTTGTTGTCAATGAAGTAGTGAGTGATCGCTTTCCATTGTGCCACAAAGTCCTGCTGGGCTGGAACAGGAGGCGCCAACTGCAAGAAGAAGAGTGTCCGGATAGATTTAAAAAGTTTTAGCGGTTTATATGAAATATCTGTAGACTGCAATTTAACTAGTCACAGGTAAATACTGTTACTCATACTGTAGTAAGGTTTTTGTAATGGCAAAATCGCTTGCCTAAGCTTCTGGGCCCAATTTCATGAACGTAGTTTAGTTCGAATTAACAAGGTGAAGCTGATCCTTACAAGGATTAGCTAAAGCAGGGGTGCCCACACTTTTCAGGGGGAGGGGCCAGACAGTAAACCTCAGAGTAGTCTGCAGGCCAAGGAAAATAACAAACGGATAGAAAAACATATAATTCAAGATTTTCCCTAATTATGATCATGCTGAGTCGTCACTCTGTCGCCAGAATGAAAGCGCTCATTGGAGCCAAACCCAACAAGCGCAGAAGGCGCAACTACCCTAGGGGGGTCCGTGCGCATGCATGCCTGAAAATATTCTAAATCCTAAAACATGCATATTTGACACTCTCAGAATGATTTAAACACAGTTAAAAATTGTGGGAATGCACTGTTATAATGCTCTGGTGAGAACCTTAATATATTGAGGAAATAGTCATTTTCAACATTTAAAATATTAAATATTGGTACTATCAATTGACAGTACCTGAAACAAAGACCTAAGAAATGCTCTAATAAATATACCTTCCAATTGGATTTAGCCATCATCTACATACATGTATTCCTAAACCAATTTTTTGAAAGAATTTCACCCGTTATACAAATAAGTGACTATAATCAATAATTTGAGGTCGATTCAACAGCATTGAATCCTAACACAACAGTATTCTCACCACTCTGTTGTCCTCTGGTTTCTCAGCATCCCACACAACGGGGGGATATGTGTACATAAATGCATACTCATCGTAAGCAATATCAGAGAAATATGACAGCCAACTTGATCCTTTCTCCTTCAGTTTCTTCAGTGTTTTAGATCTGTTCACCAGAGAATACAAATCCTTGCTCATCCTGAGAGCTTAAAACAGAACTAAATGCTAATCTGCTCTCAGTGTTGATGCCACTGATACCAGCATTCATTTGTAAAGAATTTGTGTTCATCAGATGTAGAATGAGGGTGCTTTGCATAAGGGCGTGCGAAGGGGCACCCATGCAATATTGCCGATTGAAAATGAATCGATCACTCAGAAACAAAGCATCATGCATCCTGGGATAATTTTTACAATTTCCAAGTTTGACAAAATAATGCATGACAATAATCATGGCCTTCCCCTCATCACTACTTTGCCAGAAGCAAAATTAATGCTGATTGAAGGACAAATTCCCATCTGAGTGATGTGAACAGAAGAGAGGTGAGATTTGGAAATGGTTTTGTTTGCATATGAAAAGAGAGGCAGTAGTAATTGGTTACTTTGTGTTGCCCGACTAATTGATGAAATGAATAAGTATAAAATCAATACTTTTACCCAATATGATAATTATATGCATTATGATTATTGATTCATTTTTAGAGACTACGAAATGTACGGCTTTGTAACTGGGGGTCAAACGCAAAAATTATTGAAATCAATTGAATTTTATGCTCAAAGTTGGCTACATAGAATAAAGGGAAAAAATGTATATATAAAATGAAAATTGAATTTTAAACAGAGTCCTCTGTAATTGCAATGATAACACCGCTATCATGGTTGGTGACACTCAAATACCCAAATAACTCTGAGCAATCAAATGTAACCATGTAATCACACTGATCCAATATCACCGTAATTAAGCATGAAGTAGTAGACTTGAAAGTATTTGGGGATGCTGCTTAATCATGTTGTAGACTAATATCAAGTAATATTTCTTGTTTCTCGATATGCGTTAATTCTTGACACTGATGGAATCCTCTCTCGCTATTTCAATTTTTGGGTTTCACTGTATTCCGGTAGAACAACAACATCTTAACTTAACAACATCTTAACTTAACAACATCTTAACTTAAAAATGCAACTAAGATTCTGTGCATTTTTAAACTATAAACTGGTTTAATTTCAATTTTAATACACGTCAGACCCCTTTAATCCGCCGTCATGAAATCCGCCCTTTTCGTAATCCACCCTAAAATCCCAAGGACGAATCGTTAGTAATGTTAATTGTGTCATGTAATCTGCCCTTTTCGTTTATCCACCTCCGACCATGATTCTCAGGAACAAATCTACTCTGTACCAATATAAATTACACATGTAATCCGCCCTTCAAAATATCGTAGTGTAAACAAACATAAGACACGACACATCAATTGTCGGCAATTTCTTTCAAGTCAGGTCAGTTAAACAACAAACAGTGCCCTTCCACCCATTCAACGTTTAAGAATTTAATTAAACATAGGAATTAAATGCGAGTATCGTTGCTGTATCAATTCCTTTCAATTCGTCTGCATGGCTGGCTTACTTTCAATTTAATTGGTGAGTGGAGATCATGGAACCGAGTGGAGAAGCAAGTGGAATTGAAACTGGGATAGTCAGAGCTGATCCACGCACACATGCATAAAATGAGAGCCCACAACGACCATCCTTCAATTATTGTCTCTACTCTCTACATTGCCCACTTCATTTGATCTGGGTTATTTCTACAACCTGCTTGTAACCTAATGGTACATGTCACTATATGGTACATGGGTTTTTGTACGGCATCTAATTTTAATTTATTTATTGTCTGATGTAATCCGCCCTTTTTGTTAATCCGCCTGTTTCCTTGAGAACGGAGGAGGGCGGATTAACAGGGTCTGACTGTATATCACTTTTAATTTAGGTCGATCGTATGTGACAATGCACTGCCATATAACGCACCTATATCTAATTAGCGATGCGTCCAGAGCATTCGGTACTATTACTCTGCCACTAGAAAAGTGTGTTTCCCTCTACTGGGTTATGCTGGTATGTTGTAATGGCCACGTGCCCACTCTGAATTAGGCGATCAACCCTTTGCGGAAATCTTCAAAAGAATGATAAAAAAAATAGTTAACTCGAGCGTTAACTGAACCGCGTCAACTTACATATTGGAGCATGAGTTGGAATCAACTTCTGATTCCAAATATCGTGTCAGTGATCAAGGGGATGATGGAAGCAACGATTCATGAAATCATCAACCACTGCTACTACATGTACTATAGTATTCAGACTAACTACCAGTGTAACATACTATACCTAAGACACGACCTAATTTGAAAAAATATGAATGCAGTTAAAACAACGGCAGCTCCACACTTAACTTGTTTGATCTGGCGTCGACATGGAGTCAGCTAATTCAAACTTGCCCGCAAGATATTAGGCGCCTGCATGGGCTCACAGGTTTCAGTTTTTTAACTCAGGATTGAGCAAAAATCTATTTCTTAGGGTTGAGCAAAGAATCTGCCCTTTACATTTTATTTGGAGAGCAAAATGTTTACTCGCCATCTGACGACCATTCTTGATATTATTACTCGCCAGTGAGAATTTTTACTCGCCAGCTGAGTCTTATTTCGAGCCTGGTAACGTACATAATACAAATTAATAGCTTCTGTTGGTCGATGAACTTATATTGTTAATCATGGCTTTGCAAAGTGAAGTAATTCATAGTTAACACATTTCAAATCACTTATTAATCAAGTACGTGTCAGTGAGTGTCAGCCTCAGTGGTGTACCACTACCACTAGTACCTGGTACCAGTGTTACAGTGTCAGTGTACACGTCAACAATGTTACAATAACATTTCCCTTACCACTTCAACGGCTTGTTGTAAAATTGACGTAAATTTGGAAAACATCTTCATTAGTTATTCAGGCGATGAACATTTCATAAGATTTGCAGAGTAAAACTTATTAAGAGAAATGGTCGCGTTAATGAAGAAACCAGCATACTATTACTAGGAATAGGATTTCGCCATCTGACAACTCATTTCAGCCTCAGCAGCTGACCCGGAAGTATTTTTTCGTTGGATGCCTCTTGACCTATATTGATAGCTTCCGCTGTCTGCAAATTATGTTTTGTACAAAAGGTTGCTGTTGGAATAGTCGCTGTTTATACTTCTGATTACCGATTATGAACATTTAGAACGAATTAAGAGTACACAAAGACACAAGCTAGTTTGTATTCGATTATGAGTGATACATAAGTAAAAGAAAAATAACTGATTTGACACACTGACCTTATCATTTATAAAGTAGGTCATTGACCCATTATTTCATGATGGCGGACTCTGACAGTTCTGAGCATGCGGGAGATTACGTTTTGTACTGCGACAGAGAAAACTGGAAGGACCTGGAACCCGTTCCTCAAGACGACGGACCTCACCCAATCGTACAGATTGCATATTCAGAACGATGTGAGCTGTCCTTGTTGTTTTTGCGGTATTTATTAATGGGCGATAATCGGTGGCTTTCATCTCTTGACATCATGATGATCATGACATGTGATGATGTTCAACTAGTTTCAGATTAGCATCATATTCATGAGTCTCGCCCCAAGCCTATATATTGATAATTAGTATCATTATCATAATCCCCACAAATTATGGCTGCTACATGGATCTAGTTTCAGATATTCAATACATGTGCTCTACTGTAGTGTCCACAAGGTGTCTAAACCACAGGCCAGGATTCTTACAGTGGGCTCTGGATACATGAAATGCCTAATCCTATGCAGCCTTCTAGACAGTATATAATAATATTAAGGGAAGTCACTGATTTCTAAGAATAACAATAACAAAGCCCCGGAAGCTACATTCCCCTCACGGCAGAGAGCTGAGGCTTCGGATCTGGCAAGATTAGGAAGAAATGAACCTATAGACGCCAAACATTCCGTACGGCAATGACTAATTACTAATTAATTGCACAAAAATGCTTTCATTTCCAAAACGACTAGCAACTGGGACGATGGCTGCAGCATTCGACCTTCACCTTAACAAGCCGCTCAGTGATTGATCAATAATAGTCCAGCTAAGAAATGCAATTGAAATTAATCAAAGCATTCATTCGATAGAGATCAGTCCAGCAGTATGATTTTATAAATTATTCCATGCTTATAACAGTATTCAGATAATTTTATAGTTCGAAATACTGGTTATAAATTATAAAGTTATTAGACAGATAACACAACATGTTGTGAGGTATAGAAAAACGATTCTAAACATATACACCAGAAGCCGCTGTATGTCTCGTCTGCTAATTCCCGTCAAGTCAACTTACTTAAATGCAATGTGTCTTTCAACTCTAACTCCTTTTTCTAGCATATTTCATGCTTAATTTGACTCTCAGAATAGCTTTTATTGTCCGAGAGACAATCACAGACAGGATGTTTCACTCTAAAGCCATTCTGTTCAATTAAGAATGTATCCTAAGCTCTACACTTTTACCGCTCCATTTGTCCCTGAATATCATTTACCACTGATACTAGTAAAACAGTAACATTTTCATCTCACATGCAGTTCGAGATTGTTACGACTATTTCCGAGCGATTCTGAAGAAAGACGAGAGGAGTGAGCGTGCTTTTGAGCTGACTGCGGATGCGGCCGCCCTGAATCCAGCTAATTACACCGTCTGGTGAGTGACTTACTCTTGGAATGCAATTCCTTCACTCTGCCCCACTCTTCCCTTTGAAGGCATTTCAGACGAATTCTTCTGAAGGATCTCGGGAAGAATCTCCAAGATGAACTGGATTACATCACGGAGGTGATTCATGATCACCCTAAGAATTATCAAGTGTGGTCAGTAACAAGTTATCCACTTAGGATTCTTGTAAATGAATCTCTCTTCAGGCATCATAGGAGAGTTGTTGTTGACTGGTTGCGAAATGCTTCAGATGAAATTGATTTCACTCGGCTGATATTAACGCATGACGCTAAGAATTACCATGCCTGGCAGCACAGGTGAATAAATGGGAAATGTTTGGGTGCTCAACTGTTTTTTCCTCCTTTACCAGGCAGTGGGTCCTGAGGGAGTTTGACCTGTGGGACGCTGAGCTCGATTACATTGATGATTTGCTGGAGGAAGATATTCGCAACAACTCCGCCTGGAACCAACGCTATTACGTTATCAGCAAAACGTCCAAGTTTACTGATGAAGTGATAGCAAGAGAAGTCAGGTAATTATCATAAATGGTAATAACTAATGTTTTCATCTTTTTTTTCTTTCAGCTATACTAAGGAGAAAATCAATAATGTTCCGAATAACGAGAGTGCTTGGAACTACTTGCGAGGGTGCGTTACTACGTTTTGCAACAATTTTTTAAAACTTGCCTGTTGAAAATATTTCCACTTATTGCAGAGTTCTCCTTGATACTGAAATGTACAAGTACTCAGGGTTAATGACCTTCTGCGAGGAGCTCTTCTCCCAGAGCATTCGATCTCCCCACCTTTTGGCCTTCATGGTCGATTGTTATCAGGTGAGTTGAAGCATGCATTATAATCGCCGTGGTAACCTCTGATTCCACTCAGGAAATGCTGAACGCGAAATGTGAAGATAAGGAAGAAGTCTTGGCAAAAGCTCTCAAGGTGAATAAATGCAAATGTTAACCTCACTGGAAATCCAGAGGGAAAAAATTGCTTGTCGAAGGGTCATGCCTTAATTTTCCTAATTCTAATTAGTTAATTAGATATCTAATGAAATATCTATATTTTCAGCTTTTGAAAGGCCTTGAAGAGGAGTACGACACAATTCGCTGTGAATACTGGAAGTATCTTTCGGTTACTCTCTCCTCGAAATATGCGGGAAAACTTGAACAAAGCTCCTCATAACTTGTCTTTTCATTTGTCTGTGTTGTGACTAGCATAGAATATCAATGTTAGGAGGATTAAATATGCAAGTAAACTTGATGTCTTAATTTTGGATGAAAGAAATCTTTTTTTTTTTTTTTTTTTTTTTTTTTTCTCTCTTTTCGTGTGCCATTGGAATTTCTTTTTCTACCAAATAATGGAGTGTTCAATAAAACTGTCTTTTCTTTCTATTCTGATCTTTATTCTTGTTTCTGGTTTGAAATATTATTTGAGAGTTTGATCACTTTGATGTATGGAGGTATTTTTGATCATCACATCACTGGGCGTTATGCGCAGCGAGCGGAATTGGCGATGAATCGATGTCCTGTAGAAATCAACAGGTTTCACACACAAAGTAGTGACGTCACATAATGAATATTCATTATTCAAATTACCTGCATATCAACTTCCGTTTTCCGCTGATTCAAAATTTCAGTTTGTGCTCATATCGGCGACTCTGACTTGGTTCTTCTACACTTCTTGTATTTTCTGACTTACTCCTTTTGGAAATCATCTATTCCTCTGGGAATCACCGGATTCTTGTGAACTGGCTCTTATTCGACGCGCGAGAGAAAGCATCTGGAAGGTGGGCGAATTTATTTCATGTTATTTTTAT
>KB294684.1:88845-108264 GCA_000328365.1 Capitella teleta | reverse complement strand
GGTTAAACGATTCTCACAAGAGACGATTTCGACCGTCGCCCACGGGCTTCAAACTCAGCCGCGTTGATGACTGATATGGACAGTGTATGGTGCGTCGAGATCATCGGTCTGTCGTGTCCATTGTGTGTATGCAGTGACGGGGGATGTTTTTATTCTATGGATAAAACACACAAAGGGTTTAGTACAATCACTAAAGTACCTTACATCTGATGACCTAGCTAGTGACTGGGTCTCTGAAATGGCTAAAATATTGTGTTACATTTGCATCAACCGACATCGAAATTGCAAGCAACTCGATAGTATTTCTATACAAGTACAAGCCGCCCAGAAAGTATCTGTTCCGTCACCCGTGCTGAATTTTCACGTAGGAAACAAGTGTCACAACTCATTTCTCAATTCTTTTTTTATCTCTTCATCGCCCCTTCCATCTTGTGTTACTTTAGTTTGGTTATCATAACGAAGCCCACCAAAACAAACAAACCAAAACTAACTTAAAAATCAGGATTACTCAACAGTGGGATAAATTTGCAGCTTGTTGAATGAGATATACCTGAACTGCACCCCTGCGATGACCCCATTGTAACATTAGATGTGCCCCACCCCCTCCGATGGAAAATTCTACCCTATAAATTTCATCATTAGTAGAATAGCTTAGGAAACACTCGCCGGGTAATTATTTGGGGAATAATTAACAATCAACCAATTAGGGCGAATCGAATACTTGGCCCTCCCTGAGAACTCGAATTAAAATAGAGTCGACTGTCGACACACCACGTATTACCCGTGTCGGGTCATCCTATGTAGTATATATATGCATCTTCATTGGTGTACTGTGTAGCACTCGAAATACAGCACCGGTTGCCACCAAATAAGAAGTTCAATTGTGCGTGACATGTGCAATATACATGCAGCCAAGCGGCCAGAGTGACCGAGTTCACGAGTGTTGGGCGCTCTTGACGCTCTTCATCTGGGGGAATTATGAATGAGGGTGCGCATGAGACCTGGCTCAGTGGAAGCACGTTCATCGAGTGAATGATCTCATTCATGGGTGCCAGGGAGGACGTGTTCTTACGTATATTCTGTGTTCTGTATATGGGAGGGGGGGGGGGAGAGCAATTGTAATCGTGGGGTGTGTTCTTAGGGGACGCGGGTCAGAATAACCCGGATGATTTCATCGTTCTGATGTTGTGTAAATAAAAACCTTTTAATTCGATCAAAACTCACGACTGTTCAAAATGCCCTCAAACATTGCATATTATGCAAAATATAAGGGTATTTCGAGAAATATAAGTTCTTTCTGGGCGAGGGTTTCTTGTATTCCCTCAACCCCCTTTGTGTTGGGAGATCTTCGTTATCATCGATTGCAATATCACTTATGAGCATAGTATAAGATCTGTATAGTCATATATATATATTGGCCTATATATATACTATATAGATTGGTATAGGATTGCGTAGGGCACATGCTGAAAGATGGAAACATTGATAAATACAGTTGCTATTATATATACTATTAAGTAAGAAATGATAAATCAAGATAATTATCTTTCGTTTAAATTATAGGACTGGATTGGAAGAGTGCTTACGTAATTCGCCCAATATTTGTAATTCTACAGTTTCTCAACTCATTGAGAGTTGACTCATCATTTTCCAAATGAGGTGAAAATAATCATAGATTGTAAAAAAAAAAAAAAAAGGACAGAGAGTTTTACTTTGATTGTCAATACCGTTTTCGTACAGCAACTTCAAAACTTGAAACCAAATTAACCGAAATTGAAAGTTTGGTGCAAAATATCCCAGTAATCTGCAATCTGTAGCTCTCTGTATTGTCATAGGGCGCAATTGAGCACTCACATGCTCCACTGGTGCCTATTCACTTACGAAAGCCAACGATCCCACTCTCGACCGTGCGAGGCATACTGGGAAAGGAAATATTATTGTCTGAGAAGTGTATAATTATCTCGATCTATTATATACGAATGGTGGCCATAAAATAACATTGCAATCGCAACCAGGAACAGATTATGTCAATATCCACAACATCTACATCATTTACTATACACATAATATTATATGTATGCTTATCAGAGTATAGTGTTTGTAGCAATTTGGACCCATATGTGACTCATCGGCAGTTAGATGCAAAAATTGAATCAAGATATGACACATAATAATAATTAATTATTACGGAATATACGATTAGGATACCATTCTATGGGCTATGGTGATATTGCGGCATTGGTGAATTCATTCCTTGGTCCTTATCCACCAGAAGAGGGAAATAAAGAACAGTGCTTTAGTTCTGTGTACTAAGTTACAAACAGAGCTCCGAGACATGAATCGAAGCTCGGAGCAGACAAAGAAGGTTGACGAAATTTAAAAGGACACAAAGGGCAGGGCGATCGCCTCGAGGTTGATAGCAATAATTAATAGGCGATATCATCTTTCAGTCTTGGGTCTATAGCCACTGTATTGAAGCATACAAGAACGTTTTTCTCGTTCTATCCAAAAGAAAATGAATAAAGTAAACGAAAATGTGTTTCTTGTTCTACAATTAGCAGAGTACACCCGACCGGCATGGCCACAATGAAGTACATGTATATCGTATTGATTTTCAGCCAACAATATCATCCAGGGTGTAATGGACATGTTAATTACGGCGAGAGAACCACCCCTTAATGGCTTATGCATGATCGAAGTCCAATATTAATTTTGTGTAATTCAGCGGTATCCCAGGAGGAGCACGTTTGCCCACCAACCGAGAGCAGCGAGCCAGAACATTGCACGTGAATGCATGGTATGAGTAATTCTTTAATCAGCCCCCTCTCTTCGGGGACTTAACTGAGGTTAAAATGACGACGCAGGGTGTTGCGCCGGTCGCCCTCTCATCACTGAAGCAAGCGCACAGCTTTGCGATCTCGAATGACCGGAGGCCAATCATCACCGAATCCTCCCCAGCGGTGAGCGCATGCTTCTTCGGCCTCCCACGTTGAGCACGACGTCACTCCCGCATGCATATTCATAAGATAAGACGACATAAAAGTCGACATCGACCAGGGAGCTCGCCACTGCACCAAGTTGAGATCGACACTCAGCGACCGTCCAAAAAGTTTCTGGAGTGTTATATCTCTGGCAATGCTGCTGAACCATTTGATTCTACTGAGCTTGGCGCTCGCCTTCATCCCGGCCGTCTCGTTTGCCAGCGATGAACTAGTGGACGAGGAAGCGTCCGAGATGGACAAGCGACGAGGGTGGGGAAAACGCAGCGACAGTGAAATGGACAAACGAAGAGGTTGGGGCAAGAGAAGTTTCGACGAGGATTCCGAAGAGGTCGCAAAGAGGAGAGGTTGGGGGAAGAGGTCCGAAGCCATTAATTTGGACGAGGTGGAGGAGTCAATAGCTGAAATGGACAAGCGAAGAGGCTGGGGGAAGCGGTCCGAATTGGAAGCCATGCAGTCTGAATTCGCTAAACGACGAGGCTGGGGCAAGAGAGCCGATGACATGGAAATTTTGAAGAGGAGAGGATGGGGTAAGCGAAGTGAAGATGCCAATGAAATGGACAAGAGACGAGGCTGGGGAAAGAGATCATTGGAAGCGGAGAAGAGGAGAGGTTGGGGCAAACGCAGTCCTAAAATCGAGGAATTCAGCGAAATCGTCGATTGTCAGGAAGTCAAGGAGAAGATCTTTTACCACGTCAGTCTTGCTCTCCAGGTCAGTAACCACAAACAGCATTTGATCATCTCATATAACTGATTTTAAATCTCACACGAATGCATTCAACAATGCTGACGCTAATACTGAATGTGGAAACGTTGATATCTGAAGGGAATTCATCTGTTCCAAAGCACACGATTGCCTTCTAAACTGACCACGTTTAATGGACACTGATTGGTTGACGGACACGCGGGGTATCCTCCGTCGCATGTCTTTGGTGGCGTGTGGGGGGAGGGGGGCGTATTGTATTTCATGAGCCTACTAACAAATTCCAATCAGTCTCTCTATATTATGTAATTACGAACCAAGGCGTGTATAATGATCTAATATGGTAAGAGCTGCTTATAATAATGATAATGTACTCCGTAATATACCACAATCTGCCTGTATATAAATCACATATTTGCATACAGCTATTTCACAACAACTGCTCAGCATGTCTCGCTGTTCATTGGAGTTCAATATGTCCTATAATATTGTACAATCGCTCTTCGTTACATGCAACAATTTCCATTCCACTTCCAAGTCCTACATTATGAATCACTCGGTCATTCCTCAATTACCGACGCCACTCACAACGTTTAATCGATTAAATGAATGAAATTTAAACATGAATAAAAAACACAAGCACCTGACGAAATGGTGACCATACTAGTAACTCGGCTGAGAATAATTATATGCGCCCAATAATTATAAGGACGCCGCACTCATTTATATCAACAACAACACCATATATTTGCGAATGTGGAAGTGAATGCCTCATTCAGTATATATGCGGTCATAGCTCGTGTTAAATATAACTCGGATTTGATGAACTGTGAAGTGATTCATTTTGCATGAATCCCCTTTGGAGCCCCCCCCCCCGCCCCCCGCCTACATCTTTCAGCATTTTCAGGTGTATTACCGTGTATATCATTGTTAACACGAAACTTGCTTTTAAATAATTTCCGATTATATAATAGTAATTAAGTAAGTGTAATATTTAGCAAGTACTCGAGCAAATACTCGAATCTTTAACGTACAAAGGGCTGTACTAGAAACAACACTAGTATGGACACCAGATAGAATCGCACTTAATGTAGCTGCATCTCGCTTTTCTCGGTCTCCAATGTAACAATTGTTTATTGCTTCGCGAGTCACACATTCTGCGAGTCACACTGTTCGTCATGATCCTATCAGTATGATTATAAATTTATAATTATTATATGCTCCTAGTATGGTTCGCCATCCTTAGAATGTGCGTCAGAATTTAATAATTATAATTATTCATTTATATATAATCCCGGAGAATAGCATATACAGAGTCGTTATAACTTTCTGGGTGCGAATGCAACCTCACAATCCGGTGGAGTAGGAGTAGCAAGGTTTTTCCATTTCACTGATTCCTGTTCGTTCCCTGGATCCATGTCGTATATCCAGGACTATAGTAACACGTGAGGTGCGTAAAGGCCTCTATACCGTTAATTAGATGTGCTACTATTTCAATTAAATTGTCAGCTTGCTCGGCGACGATCTCGCCGATACCAATTAGTATATGGATGGTAATCATGGTCTACATTATTAGAACGCATCTTTTCCGTGATCTTTTGAACCAAAATTCGGTAATTGTGCCAGAGTTTATTTCCCCATGGCAAGATTG
Source organism: Capitella teleta (assembly GCA_000328365.1). NCBI lineage: Eukaryota > Metazoa > Annelida > Polychaeta > Capitellidae > Capitella > Capitella teleta. The sequence continues at coordinate 102,911 of KB294684.1, read as the reverse complement.
TTCATTTCACTCAATGGGATGCAATGTCTTCCAGGACTGGGTTCTGTGAATCAAGGGTCCTATTTGTCCCAGGGCTAAACTTACTCGTTAAATTTCCAGAAGTGGAATCCTATTTATAAGCATCATGGAACTTTAATCCAGCAAAATATTGATACATGCATTAGTTCGATGAATCCGTTATCAGAGGTCAACAACATCTCGTGGGCAAATGACTCGTTTTAGTGTGGTGCTGTAACATACCGACGAAAGGCATAGTTTATAGTTTACCTATGTAATTTCCCCTAACATTACATGTATATATATACACATGGTTACGACTTACGACCATATGCGATGTTGAGGGTATATTTATGGGGATCTTGGTCCGAAATGAATTCACTTAACTCAAATAAGTGGTCAATTGTAGCGCTTATACAATTTATACATTTTTTTTTTTTCACAACTATAGAATTATAGATTTTATCAGATTAAAGGGGAAAAGAAACACAAAGTCCAACAAGAAAAATAACCGTAGGCATTGAACGAGACCCGCAAAAATATTCCAAAATCCACACACGCGATAAAACAAGCGCTAATCGGTTAAGCGACATGAACGGGGGCCATACCGACAGACATTATTACGCGGCATCTTCCGTTCCTGATGGCATGCTATAGCCCCTTTGATTGGCCTGTCCTCCTTCTCTTATACTTGTCACGTGTCTCTAATGAGTTCTCCGCTTCCTTCGATGTCCGAGTAAATGGATGTCCATGCGCCGATCGGAGTTGCGCGTCATTCACGACCGGCACGAGCGAGTGAATCGCCATGCACTTCCCCGCAACGATCACTTCACTCACTTAATGTCGCGTTGGCGTCTTGTGAACTCCAGGCACACCTCGACGGAGACAACAACCAATTCTCCCATATTTTAAGTTTTAACGCGGCGCAGGAGGACGTAATCCTAGTGGGGTTAGGAGGAATCTGAGCGTACTCCTCCATGTCCTTCCTGCGATAAGTTAGCCATGAATCACTTGTATATAATGTACAATGTTTATGGACGGAGACATTTGCACATCGTTGCAGTGGACGGAAGATTTGTGTGTGGCTTCTGAGATCCTCGTTTTCTCCTACTCTGAAATTCGTCTGGCCGAATGATGCTGGAATTCTTTAATTATCTCAGCAATGTTGATGGACTCTAATTCATCATACACAGCGTATGTAGCAGCATCCGTTGTCAAGGGCAACGACACTTTCTCACATGTCAATCAAAACGAGATTGGCAAAGTAATCACAATCTGAATTCAACTTCATTATTAAACGACAAACGACAAAAAAAAAAAAAAAAAAAATTCTTCCAAATTATCGATTTCATTTGTTTTATATTTAACGTTCCTCGATCGTGCTCTTATAAATAAATCTCCAAATTGGGTCCATATAGTGTGCGTGCGATGCTAGTATTATGTCGATTTCAGTGCCCAAGTTGTGTATTTCGAGCGTTTCTTATTCAAATTCAATCACATTTCAGTCGCAATTTGGAATATTGATACTTCACTGATTATACGCTGAAATTTACACATGAACCTACATCACATTACGTCCTTTTACGCGAAAGTGTTTTGATCATTTGGTTTACGTTGATATCAGCGAATACTATTTATAGAGAATCAGAATTACTGACAAAAATATCGACCTTGGTTTTTCATGCGGGAATCTCGCCATAATTTGTGATGATCGGGGGAGAGCGAAGTATATCCACAGGGTCCGAAGGGATTAACAAGAAGCGATGAGGCCCTTCTGACGGCTTTAACCACTGCTGACCAGTGCCGAGAAAAAGCCGCCGGTCAGAAAGCATTCTGGACAGGTGAAAAACACGTTCGGTCACTTGACAAGGGCCGTGGGTGGACGAAATGTCGCTTGTAACTTTAATCTCCATTTAATTAATTACAACGAAACACAGATTTTATCAACGAATCAATAATTAATTACAAAGAATCATAGTAAGGCGATATTTTCATACGTAATAGTATACGTTTCAATATTAGTAAATACTTATATCAGCCGTAAAATCGATAATTAATTGATTCGCGTGATGGATAAGCATTACACTCACTGACCTTCTTGGCCATGGGTTCATGCAATTTTACACAATGCCTAGTGTTCGCAGGCCCTCACGGGGTGTACATACACCTGTTTTCCCGCATAGTCGCATGTATCACATTAGCTTTAGCGAGGCAAGCAATACCTTTCGGAAATGAAAGGCATAACTGAGAATCGCACCGGTGATTGCGTTTCTCCGGTGTATAACAAGGCATCGACGTGCGAGACAGGGCTGCAGTATACAAGACGGGCCATCCGTTCTTGGGCTCTTAATAGCTCTCGCTGGCGGTGAGAATGATCAGTTGGTCAATGAACGATCAGTCGCTTCATTTATTCATCGGCACGTCCACTCTTCACAAGTTGTGTCTATTAATTACACATCCTATGCCAAGGATAATGTTTCGACATGTCATTTATAAAATCTTGCTAATTTTGTCTCCGTCAAAGACGCTCAGATTTGATGAAAGCGGATCTATTGGCGACGTCCTTGAAGGCGGCGACACACAGACATGAAAGCAATTAATCAGACATTTCTACGAAACGATACTGATTATGAATTTGTAGTCAACGCTCAAACCCTGCACCCAACACTTCTGTTGGTGATTATGGGAGTTGGTAGGATTCAAGAGCGAATTGTTCTTTGTTTCTGTAACTGTTACCAGAGCAGGATATATCTGATTATGGGACTTACAAGTTTGTTACGCATCGCTTGAGACTTGTTTGGTCTTGCAGCCACATGTATATAAATTATATACGATAAATTAAGTTCAGCAAGCTGTATGGCTGGCGGAGAACTACACATGCCTCACGCAGATCTTATGCCTTTTTTTTTTTGCAGGGTGTTTCTTCAAGATGAAATCAATCTCCGAAAATTGTGGGAAGTTGTAAATGATTGTTCAATAGTATATACAGGTACCACATGTATATAACTCAATCAGTAATCAGAAGGTGTATGAACCAACCAGCACTCGGCAACATGCCCTATTATACATAACAGTTTGTTTTTGATCCACAGCCTTTTGGGATAAAGTATAGAACCATTTAAACGAATTGATGATTCAGGCAATGTAACGGGGAAGGCCGAAGGGGCAAAAAGTGAACCCCCAAACAGTGGGGAAAAAAGCAACAAAAAAGAAAGAAAAAAAGGAAGGTACAGCCCTCATCCTCCTCTTCCTCTCCGCACCATCACGTTGCTTGCTAAACTAAGGCAGCGAGCCACTTGGTTCGTTATGGGGAATGTCTGTTCATTCAGATGGCAGACAATCATTGTCTTCATCCGCAAAGTTGTCATTCTTGAGAATACAAATTAGGCATGAGCAGAGTTTTCTCAGTATTGGCTCTTGAATCAGTTTTCTTGTATGTAGGTTGAGGGTCGTGGTAGACATGGCCTTTTTGTGGGGCATGCAGTCCGTATATCTTCAAAACTACAGAGAGTTCTCTGGGTTCATTCTGCTCCACTTTCTCCAGATTCCCGTCAGACCAATTTCGCTTTGGATGGACTCCATCAATGCACTCTATAGGATCTCTGATCCCCGAGCAATAAGCACAGGTTGACTGCAAACGACGCTATAGCGAACTGCATCCAGACGGCGTTACGAAGCTCGAATGAAGTCTTTAAAACACTCGTTTATGAGTGAGTGACAAAAGATTAAACCGAGGCTGGATTTTATTCCACCACAAGCGATAAAAAGAGTCAACTTAATTGTCAGACAGAAGTTGCGATTGAGCCCATTCGCCATGCTGTGTGAGCCAGGGTAATTCTGTCTGGAATCGCGTCGCATCTACTACAACCGTGTATAGAAGATCATGTCTGATCCAGCGCTCACACGTATCAACAATTATCTATACTGTAGTGTGGGGTCATACCATTCGTGTTACATGCACTATTGATTTTATCGCTACTCCCTATTATTATATATCTCCAATGCTCCAACCCATACGATATTGAGAGGAGTATGAAGAGTTGAAGATAACCGATGAAGCGAAGGAGAAGTGTACGAGGGATGCCACGGGTCATCGCACACCCGTGCTCAATGTAGCGAGTTCTACTGTGATATCATCCGCGATATCAGGAAGGAGCTTCGTTCTCTATTTACTTCTTGGCCTGGTGGCCGTCATGGACATTTAGACTACGTAACTAAGCCTGTACCGGTAACTTGATAATCAAGGCTTTCAATTCTATCAGAGCCCATATTTTTAAATCTCTACCACTTTGGAACTGAAATTCCACGTCGGTCTAAATAAGAATTATGAACCATTATTTTTAGGCAAGGGTTTCAAAATGTGTGTACTCAGATATCCTTTTCCACAAATAATTGTGAATATTGTAATCCTCGAAGCGTTAACAACATTGATATAGGAAATGACACCATATAATAATTAATGTTACAAAAAATTTAATGTGATTATTAATTCAATTAAAAAAATGAACTCCATAGTCCATTAGTCCATGTAAAGAGATAAACAGGAAAAGAGGAAAATGTGAAAGAAACATACATCAGTTGTACACAGACAAACAAAGAACACATAAAAATAAGGATCATATTGCTGTTAAAAGACAGACACTAATTCGATAAACGCCAAGTTTTCGAATTTAATGATACCGCACTTAATGTTAACTAAGGACCTGGAACATGAACTTCAACAAACATGTGTAGCACTACGATATCTAGGCAGACGTAATAAAAATCACAATGCATCATTGTAAGCTATATACAATTTGCGTATAGAAGCCACTGTCGGTATTTACTACGCATCTGTAAGTGTTTTCGAATGTGTGGCCGGTTGTCAGTACCTTTTGGGGGTTCAATGAACTCCTTGCTATACATGCCTTGTTCGCTTAATCAAGGGCTAAGCCAGACGGTAGGTTGGAAATTATCTCAGAGCATTTGCAGGACGGCTGGTGAAGGTGACCTAAACATAAAGGTCAAATCGCAATCAAATCAGTGAACACATAAAGATTTCTGATTATTGCACCAAAAGGCAAACAACGAAAGCCTCAAAAGAACACCAGGAAGTATAATCATTTCTTGTCGTTCAGCTGTGGAATAATCTGCAGAAAATAGGTTTCTCCCGTGAAATAGTGTATTTATACCGCTGTGACATAATCACAATAAGTGCCGACACCTCTGATTACCCTTCTCTTGACCTGACCACTATAGTCATACGGTTCCTTTGCTGAGATGGACATCAATGGTATGCGCTCCACGTTGACGAGGGGGGCTTCATTAACTTTAAAACAATTGGCTGGAGTGGGCATGCCACTCACCCGATTGATAAGCTGAGACCAGATCAGCGTATCATACAAGGCAAGTATATTATAAACAACCTGACGCAGAAGCAGGTGTGGTGTTGCGTCGAGTATTAACAGGGAACATCAGTCATATATTAGGCCCACATGTGTGGCTGATGTGCACTATATATTGGTGCTATATATCATGATTGATTCTCCCTTATGTTTTCAGCTGGATGCACAAAGAGCTAACATTTGCCCCGCCGAGAAATAAAGTCGACATGTGCCTCGTTTGAACGTGGTAAAGTTCTATTTTCCCCCATATTGACCTATTTATTTCATTTAATATCTTCTTCTAGGTGCAGTGCTGCCACAAAAACATTAAAAAACAAAAAACAAAAGAGATTCGTTCTTACGCATGTGACGTCACAACTTCTTCTCGTCATCTTCTATTGCTCTGCCAAGAATCAAGGCTCGCAATCTGATTGGTAGATGGCACTTCCGGTCCATGAACTTCCTGTAATCAAAATTCAAATCTATTAAAATTGTATGCGTGTGATCTAAACCTGCTAATGTGTGTTGTACAGTTGTTCTTGTAAAGCGAAAAATCATGAAAGATTTATACAATATTTGTGAGGCTTCTTTCTTGCAAAGTGACCAGTCCTAATGAGCTAGGGATGCATAGAACAAAGGGGATTCTCAGTGGCCAGTCCATTGGGCACGGGCTGTGATTGCACGTATTACCGGACTGCCCTTTGAGACATTTCTCGTGGTTATCAGACACCAGGTCAGAAGAGAACTTGTGTGAATCACACGGAGATATTTTTGGCGTCGGAGGCATTCATCAAGAACTTGTTCTTATACCCTGCAACCATAACATACTTCGATGTCGTCTTCGTCGTCTCATTTTGCATCCTTTGCGGCTTAGTGGTAGCAAGGACGCATGCAATGAGCCAGTCAAACGACCATTATTCATAGTTACGACCAGAAAATGTTGACCTTTGCCCATAGCCATTCCTGTACATGTCATCAATGAACAGTTCCAACTACCGTACTTCTGTGAATGGTCATAATCATTCAATTCTTAATTAGATTGATTAAAGTATATATATTTTGTAGTTATACTAATGATGACAAACTTTGGGTAGTTAATTCATATGGTGCCCAAACAAGTTGAAGCAACGTAGTCCTATATTACTTATTTTGATCTCTTGAGATCTGCATGTAACATACACACTCGTTGTTTACATGTACGCTGTACACACATGTTAACGCGGACCATTATCTTCATCCACAACAGATATTCATTATTGCAATACTATATTGAAAATACACGGTGCAGATAAGACGAGGGGACTTATAAGTAAGTTAGTTATCTCATCAATGGAACATACCACACACACGCCCATCAGCTTAGGTCTTTGATGAAGAGGCAGATTCTAAGCAGGTTATTTATATTAAAGCAACTTCAGGGATGATCGATTCATCATGCAGTTGATAAACAGGGAATTAAAGCATACAGTGAACGATTCAATCGGACAACAATTGAAATAGGAAAATGTGGCATTTATAAATTCGGGTCTTGTAATCCAATGGCTTAAATATAGACGACGGTCCAACAAACGGGCCGCGGGGATAACTAGGTATAACACATTGCTTGAAACCGTCTCAGAGAGCAGGTTTCCGGTGGTGGATTGGCAGCCGCCCAGTCTATGAGCAACATCAGAGGGATTGTAGAATGCCCAGGGCAGCTGAAGGGCATGCGTGGTAACGTAGACAAATCATGAGCCTGTCGTAAAACTTATACAATACTGATAAAGTAGTGTTTATTGCGTTAAGAGGCTTCCATATCGTTGACGAAATAGACAACCTCAATCGAAATTGGATTTAGCCACTCATATACAGGATCACTGCGGTCATTCTCACAAAAGCTAGCTCAGCGACCTTGACAAATATTGCAAACGGTATAGGGTATAACCCTAGACTGTGTCAGCACTGAGATTGCCACGACTACAATGCACAATTATTGTTCCTATGCCCTTCAACACATTCATTGACCTTTAAGATACGGACAGGTGAACCCGTGAGAATAGTCCAGATTGCAGAGATCGTTTCAATTGTTAGTCATAGTTAGGTAGAATAATAGAATTTCCATGAAGAGAAGAATGGCTTTGAAAGAAGAGCACCTGGAATAAAGTGCTGATGGCTAAATGTCAAGCTGTTATTCACGAGGATTCTGAGATATGTATGTCTGAAATTTATATTAATTTTGCCAAACCAAAATTTAAAGAATATTTCATAAGTCAAAACCCTGTACATCTGTCGAGCGAGAACAAGCAGGGCAAGAAGTGAAAAGGGGCTCAGAAACTGATTTGATGGAATGATTTTTTTAAACACCCCACAAAACAAGAAAAAGAGGGACCACAGGCATGTTTCGAATCAGTCTGAAGACTAAGTCCTGGAGAATTACTTACCTTTCACATCGGTTGGCTGCTGGGAGTCAGTTTGTCACAATCGGGAAATGCAACAAATGAAGAAGACCTCCTAGCATTGAAACTAGAAACATTAGGCTCAGTTTCCTGAAATAAGAGCAAGCGTCGTTTTCGTCAATGGAGCCAGTTATCCATTAGAAACCAAAGATGCCCCAATTGTGGGGAATCTTTGATGTAGTAATTAAAGACTCCAGCTGTGGTTACTTACATCCCGTAGAAATACAACATAACATGCTGCGTAACTAAACTCTTGATTCAAGAAGTATAATGAGCGGATAAAGAGACTAATTAAGAATTTAAGACTCCAATGAACAATGGCGCAACTGCTCGAATTTTAGTCCCCTAATTTCTTCCTTGACCGTGCCATTTCTCGTAGAACATGACAAACTTAGATACAATTAAATACAAGAAATATTCCAGATATATCCAGTCGGTACTTTTGTGGTGACTTTTGGTCTCCATAACTTTGTGTGATCGAAATGGTCACCCATGTAATGAATGGGTGGCTCCGTTCTAACGCTGTTAGTAGTGAAGTCAAATGATGAGATATTCATATCGCAAAGTTTTTACAATATAACAAAGAGAAAATACAATCCAAATGTCGGCTGCCAACTGTCCATTTTATAAGTATAAATAAAGTATTAGACACGAAAATAAACGATGTAGCCGCTCTTCAGCTAGCTTGCAATTTTAAAGAGAAAACGATCGAAACACAAAACCCGAAAAGCGCGCCCGACTAGGTAACTGGAGCTTAACGCTGTCCTCGTGATTGGGTGTTCACAGCCACCTGGTTGACAATGGAATAACTCAGTCGCCAAGCCCACAGGTGAAGCATCGCAAGACGCATGGGAGTCCGAGATGGACATCGGAGGATCAAAGTGAGCGAACATCATTGTCAGTGTCACACGACTCTAGTTCATGAAATGAAGCCTCTTATTTATTGCAATTATGATGCGTTGACAGCCCTATGTTTTTTTTTTTTTTTTTTTGTTTTTTTGTTTTTTTTTAAATTTGTGGTTGTCATAAAACGATAACCAAGCAATGGACGATTCATGGCAAATTTATCAATGCCTTGGACACCATCTATCAACCCAACAGACTGCACCAAATTATAACTGCATGTATTCCAGTACAACTATTCTCAAAAGACGAATGCAGACTCAGAACCTTGTGAAGAGTACTTACAGTGTGAGACTTAATGATTGTGAAGATGGTGTTTATGGGCAGTGGTTTAAGTGGCATGTTCAGCAGCGATGCAGCGAGGATATGCTGAGCAGACAATCATGCAGTGAGTTGTGGCATGGATGGCTGACATGCACGAATTACTCAACCGTAATGGGCTCTTACTGATATCATTATAATATATGTACAACTATAGGCATGTACATACATGTATAAACAAGGAGATTTAAGCGTTTATTTACGATTATTAAACTAAATAAGTTGCCAAGAGTGTACACTACAATTTTTTACGAGGAATGTACGAAAAAATCCGCCCTTTATTCAGACTTTCTATGTCCGCACTTTCCAAAGCTTACTCAAGTTATCTGAGAACTTTCCGGACAACCCTCATGTTGCAGATATCGTGTAACATTTATGGGCAGTTCGAGGAGTTCAATGGGCGGTCAAGGAAGTGCCATCTCTTGAATAAACGAAGCAATAGGCATGCGGACCATTTGCCAGATGGGGCTCCTCCAATCCATGTCGCAAATTACTTTTGGATCAGAGAATCATGAGGCAATAAACTGTCAATCACAAATCACGTAGAATGCCAAATAATAATTACACGAAGTATACACGTGTTCCCTGTATTACATTATGCACCATAAAGGCATAAAGTTGCATACACATTATGAATTTATAAGTTATTAGTATTTTATCGTTTTTATTATTATTATTTATTAGTATTGTATTATATACTTATACTCTAGTTACTTTGAACTCTGGAAACTGTATAGTGCCAATGGAATTGATACGACATTCAAAACTTATTTCAAAACGAAAAGATGAAAAGACTGAAGAAGTAAAAGGGAACACTGCATTATTTTTTTCTCCCTCTAGAATTTCACTGGCCATGTGATTATCTGCAGACCCTTCTGATGTGCCCATCCCAATTCGGTTCGATCTGAGAACTACGGTCGATATCGAGTTGTCCAAAAATCCCTGCCCGTCCAATATGAACTTCAGACGTCGCAGCTTAAGCCTAATAACGAAGCATGTTCTTTGTCTTGTATTACTTAAAACTTATGCAGCACGCAAACAAATTATTTTATTATCGATATACTACGAGGGTTGTTTGAAAGGTTCTCGGCCTAACATAAAACGCGTTATCACAGAAAGTTGAATTTGATTTGAATATATGTTAACTTTACAAGCGAAAATTGCGAGCATTGAATTCCCCAGTAAGAGTCGTGATCACCTCTGGCACCAATTTGAGTGATGCAGGGATCGGCATTTTGTCCAAAGGCGCGATCTCCTGATTTACACGAGAATTCAAAATACATTTTAGACTATCAATCATTTACGGATATCCCCGATATTCTTCTCATAAACGCATCAAAGCAATGACAAATATATGTGTTTGTAATATTTTGATAGAATTATTTTAAAATAGTCAAATGAAGCCCAGAAGAGAGCATTAGTACTGGCCTAAAATTGTTTTCCTTCAGATGAATAAACGTTAAAGAAAAAAATAAAGAAAAAAACAGTATGTGAATTATATAATAATTTGACAAACACATTTTTGTGTTAATTTGCATGTTTGTGGCAATTTGTTGTATTGAAACCAATGCATCCAAAGTAGGCCTTCCAGCATCCTTGTCTGTACTTCTGTCTATGGTGGTATGCAGGATAAAGAACCCTTGGGATTTATCGATAAGAGTAAGGGGAAACCCGGTCCGGGGCCTTCTGTTCTGGCGCCCGTATTATCCGAATGGTCCGGGTTGAGCCGTAAAATCCCATCATATCATGTCATGTCATGCAATAGAGAAACATGTTGAGTGTGCAATGTGGGTTTTTTTTTTTTTTTTTTTTTTTAATGCAATCACTAATCGGTAATTACCACAGCTAGCTCTAAGATCAATGTCAGAATGCATGTATATAATATTTAGTCAATTACGGCTGAGCTTCACCCATGGCTACCCTCATTTGGGCTATGTCTCCGCCCAGCCTAATAACCATTGAGTTCGAACATTGTGAAACCCAAGCTGGTGTGAGGTACAATTGGGTTCGTCACTGTACGTGGCAAACACGTTGATTAGAGATGAATTAGTCTTGGGTTTCAGAGCGGAAGACGCAGTGTAATTGATGTAGCCTAGTAGTCCTTGTGGGTGACGAACGGGGACTACAGTTGTAATATAACATACATGTACTACTATGCTGCACACACATTAGAAATGCATGGGCTCTCATTAAATTCGCTGACTAAATACGCGAGCATCGTACGACTCGTAGCGCCAATTATTACTCAGAATTGAGACATTTTATTGCTCCTGGGCGACCATACCTTCTCCAGTCAGTAAGTCTGTTGGATGTGTGCATCAGTGTCGATGCAAACTTGTCAACTGTACGAAACATCACCAATATAGGCCCAAAAGCAAAAAGCCAACTAAGGCCTACTCGCATAATACGAGATACGCTGTAGATAGACCTCGAAGATAGGGCCTAGGAATTTCAAAATCAAACTTTCTGAAACGATTGTGTTGGGTTTAGAAGAAATTCACACATTGCTGATACATAGTATCGTTTATTGAGTTACTGACTCAAGCAATAAAACTGGCATGCATTGTGAAAAGAGAAATACATGTGATTATTTAGACAAAGATAATTGAATTAATAATCAAAATAATAAAATTAATTAATTTGAAAAATAATCTAAACAACCAACGTACCATTGTGTGGATGGAATTAAGCGTTGGAACACACACCTGCTTTTGAAACGATGAGTTTGAAAAATGAAATGTACACGCAAAGGTCGCAGCGCCGAGTTTCGAAATTGATATGATCTCCTTATATGGCAGCAACAGATTGTTCTTAATGCATACACTACTGCTACCCGATTATTGATCCGAAGCTAGAGCTCTTATTTATAGACTGAAGTGTACAATTTTTGGTCAGTGTTTAGACTTGGCTCTTGCTTTTAACTTTGCAAGAAAAAAATATGATCTCATTATAATTTATATGTAGCCGGAGGGATGTCTAAAATTGGCATTGTACACTGACCCACCACACATTATTTATTTATTTATTTATTTATTTATTTATTTATTTATTTATTTATTTATTTATTTATTTATTTATTTATTTATTTATTTATTTATTTATTTATTTATTTATTTATTTATTTATTTATTTATTTATTTATTTTTCCTTTCTGTATTGTGTACTGGCTAGACCCGGGAGCCGCCGCCGATATGTACTAGCCGCCGATTGGACGTTTAGCCATAGGTCTATTTACCTGGTATTAATTTGATTGATTGTACTATTATAACAGCACTGTCGAACCCTAAAAAAATTGTATTGGCTTTTCATGCCATTTGGTTCACAGCACTGCTTGTCCACATGTCGGTCTGAAAAAGTAGTGGAATTTGATTATTTTATTTGCATTTGGTTAAGCTATTGATTTCTCCCTTACTCCACATTTTAAACCTCTCGTTTTTAGAAGGAACCGTGCCTTGCAAAACGAAAATAGCACGAGTTGTACCATTGTTCAAGAAAGGTTCCCCGAAAGAAATTTGTAACTACAGACACATTTCTCTCTTGCCTGTGTTCTTAAGAATTCTGAAAAAAATAGTTCAGAAAAGATCACTCTCCCATCAATTTGGCTTTCAACCAGACAGAAACACAACCCAAGCATTGGTGTCAGTAGTCGACAGAATAAGTAGAACATTTAAGCAGGGCGAAGTCAACATAAGTGTTAATTCTGTTTAACTTTCAGAAGACATTCGATACCGTACAACATAAAATTCTACTCTCCAAACTTTTGAGGTATAAAATCCGCGGCACCCCCCATAGTTGGTTCACTAACTACTTATCGGGTCGTAAACAATGGGTAATTTTAATGACTGTACTTTTAATGGCTGTATACTGATTTAATTTCTTGTGGTGTCCCTCAGGGTTCCATCCTAGGTCCTTTATTGTTTTTGTTACATTAACGATGTCACTTCTGTCTCTGGACGTATGAATTTTACTTTCTTCGCTGATGATACAAACGCTTTTATCTCTGCTCCAAATGTCAACGCAGCGACAACTAGTATCATAGTACTGTAAAACCCCGCTAACTCGAACTTGAAGGGACCAGCGAAAACACTTCGACGAAGAGGGTTTTCGACGAATCGGGGTTTTCGAATTCTCAACATTTTGGTCACGTTATGATCTATGAGATGACGTTATGATAGCATATTGATCTCAAATTACGTTATGATAGCGTAAAGACCTACTACCCTTGAACACTTTAAAGCTACCAACACATGAAAAAAAAAAAAAAAAAAAACGATTTGTTTGCGTTGTTTACTACAAAATATACAAAATCGGCCCCAGAGAGGGGGATGTTCTTTGTTCTTGCCGCTTTAAACCACAGCATCAACGACTCTTCCACGTCCGGATATTCACACTACCTCGCTCGCTTCCTGTCATCTCCACTCTCTCTATAATGCGTTTGAATTTTTGATCCAAGTTGACAGGGTGCTTCGTGGGATTCCAAACTTATCGGCGATGGCCTTTTTCTTCCCTTCAGCTTCAGCTTCGCTGATCGCCAGGAACTTGGTCTCCAGGGTTACACACGTGATCTTTCGTTTAGTCGCCATTATTGCAGAGATGTCTTACAGAGATTCGTCGACAGAATGATTAATTTGTTGTGTCGAATGATCGGGTTTTATACTGATGGGCAGAGTTTGTTTATTATCGATGTTTCGCGCCTATTCAACATCTGAGGCTATAACGCTTTCTGTAATCGTTTTCATCAAAGACGCCTTCATGTGTTTACTCCGATCGAAAATTCACTACATGCTCTCTCTTCTATTGTTAACAAAGCATCGTGAACAAAAGAACGCTTGCTGCTAATTGAACCTTTGAACACGGCGATTGCTTTAACGATGCGGTCGATTACGCAAAGAAAAGACAGAGACGGAGACGTACGCTGACTTCTGAATAATGCGAGAGGTGACAGGGGAGTCGAACTCTGTTTGGAAACGATTGTCGAAAACAGTAAACAGAGTTGTGTTAATTGCAATTAGCGAGAGACTTCTTTGATCTCGAAAAAAAACAAAAT
>KB294684.1:56722-88795 GCA_000328365.1 Capitella teleta | reverse complement strand
TTTGACTTGAGTAAGTAAGAGAGTGTAATTAAGTGGGACATTCATGGTATTTGGAAATAGTTCGATCTTAAAATCACCACATCAGTATATAGTAGTACATGTAGAGAGTAGTGTATGTACACTCGTTTGTATTAACTGCTGGCATCATTATACATATAGGATGATATAGCAACCATTGCTAAGCCACTTCAAGCCGCAGCTAGCCGCCGATCGCAATGCTGAGCCGATATCTCCGATTGGTTGAGCGGCTTAAGCAGCTAGCCGGTTATTTTTACTTCAGCCAGCCGATTATGGCCAATTACAATCGGCTCCGGGGCCTAGTACAGGCATAAGCAACTTTGATTGTGACTTCTTGTGGTGGCGCGAAAAGTGCGCTATGATCTGTAGTCATAACGTTACGCGTGACATCGCGTGTTTCTCGTTGATTCTCGCTAAAATCTCGATATGAGCAAGATGGAACACAGGTTTGTGTACGTTTCAATTTTCTTGGGAATGTCAATGAATTATCTGCTTCCATTGCGCAAAAACACAAATCAATAATTATCTTATGTTTAGTTATAGTTATTTGTTCTGAATGGATTCGTGCGTGTCCTGAAACTGTTCCTTAAGACCTGCGTCAGTTAGAGACAATGCAACGGTTACAATAATTCAATACTCGTTTATTCGTTATGATTATACTGATTATACTCCATACAGTGATACACAGTCACACTTATAATAATAGTTATAAGTTATACTTAGTTATAGTTATAACTTATAATTCAATTAGTTAAATGTGTAGTCAGGGTCAGAAATTAACTCAAGTGGTGATCCGCAGGATTTGGACCCCAAGAAATTTAGTGATCCCCTAGTACTCCCTAGCTGACATACTACAGCGAGCCCAATACAGACCTCGCCCGAGAATTTGTGCTAGTGATCCCCAAAGACAGTTCGGCCAAAGTTTCGCAAAGTGAAAGTATTTCACTAGTCCAATGCGAATGAATGAACGCCTGAGCATTCTAAAATTTTAATTTACAGATCTGACTTGAGTATGGCTGGCCACAGATGGCCTTCTTCCCACATGTCAGTCCCACTTCTTCACGAGTTCATGTAGCCATGCTTATTCATGCATATGCAGTATCTCGATCAGACGTGGAGACCTCACGCCAGCGATATATTTCCATATCTTTATCAATAAATGCTTGGAGAATGCGATGCTAAATTCAATGTCTACGGTTACGAATGCGAGAGAGAAAGTGCTAACCAGATGAATCAACTGTAAAAGTCTGTGTAATTCATGCTACACACTGTACTATGCGCGCACTGCTAGCATGGTTTCTTCAGAATTTTTAACTTTGTGACTACATTCTTATGATTCTAGAAGGACAGGAAATAGACATTGGGTGTTCCCTGAAATATCTACTACTCACAAGTATTACCGCTTAAGCAATTCTACTAATAGTTATACTTAGACAAGAGTGAGTAGAGTAAGCAGTCACTGCAGTGGTAAGAGTTTTATTTATCATCAGAGAAGCACACTTGGAGATTTAAGCTCCATTTTGCATCCAGGATTAGGAGCCATTTCTCGTATTTTACTGTAAAACAGCAAATTTTTGTGGATTGCATGGATCAAAGAGCGGTTTGTACTTTTTTTTTCTACTCTCAAGGCAGGATTACCTGAGGCTGCATTAATGAGGTCTGACTCTAACTAGTCTGATGTTATATGATAAAGAGCAAATTCGATTTAATTAGCTACGGCCAGTTGCAGTTTATTCTCCTTTACCTGCTCTGATTCAATGTTCCCAGTACGCTGTGCAGTGATTCAGTGGACGGCATCTTTTGGTCTTCCCAGGGTCCACAAGGACTGGAGATCACATGTAGTACAGGGTAAGAAAAAGGGGGCACTGTAGAGCCAGGCATCAGTGGCTTAGTTCTCTCCGATATTAATGCAGCTAACTTTGCCCTTTTTTGTAAGTGTTAAATAAGGAATATGTTAATCTTGTAATTGCAGAGAATGATAGAAGGTACATTGCAAACGACAATTGTATGATCTATAAATTTCAATCATGTCATACAGTACACATACACGCATGATTCTATGATGCTCCTATTGTTATAATTGATTGAAGCGCTGTGGGCAGTGGGCAGATCTTTATTCAGGTCACTGATAAACAAAATCTCACACATTTCTCTTTTGTTGTCTTGAGTTGGAGAATCGACTGAATTGTATTTTGATAATTGATCATTTGGTGCGTTAGAATTCATTCATCTAATGTAAAAGGGTTTCTAAACTTTGTAAATGAACAGATTTCCTCTCAAAATGTAACCAAGTGCTTTATTATAAATTGATTATGCATAGATCTCCATAGATGTAAAGATCAATTTAACCAAGTGGATTTGGATGCATGAGATTAACTTCCTTGTTTTCTCAAGAATTAAATGGAATTAACAAGTACAGTTCTCCCTTCAAATTTATAATTTATTCCTGGTTGTATTGAAGACATATTCACTTGTATTCCTACTGCTCTCATTTTAATTCATATCTATTATAAATAATATTAAGAATTTAAGATGTATCTATTCATGAATCAATTATGAGAATCAATTATAATTTCACCAACTTACATAAATAACATAATTGTATACAGTTTCCCTTGAGGAGTCTTACAGTCTTAGCCTGCGGCCGCTGTACCAGTATGCTTCATTTGCAATGCATGAATATTTCTCTTCCTGATTCACTTGAAGATGAATTGCTGATTGAATATTATATGTCTGATTGTCAGGTGAGAGTTCTTATAGGATGGATATTAGATTTATCACCTGCATTCACCTGTGATGAATAATCAAGCGATTTGCTCAATATTTGGTTACATGTTATGTCTGATATGTGCTTGCATGATTTTTCTTAACAGCTGCTCTAGTTGCTTTTTGTTTGAGATAAGAAGGAGAATGCTATTTTGATCATTCATTGTCGTGGACTGGTATTGGGTGTCACCATTAAAGGCGTTTGTTCAGATTCTTCAGGCAGACAATCCTCAAACGGCTTCAAGGTGGGCTCTTGATGAAAGAATCTTGATAAATTACCAGTACAATCAGACCTCGTTAATCCGCCCTCCTCCGTTCTCAAGGAAACAGGCAGATTAACGAAAAGGGCGGATTACATGTAAGACAACAAATAAATGAAAATTAGATGCCGTACAAAAACCAGCCATGCAAACATAAAGGAACTGATATGGCAACGATACCCGCATTTGATTCCTTTGTTCAATTGAATTCATAAACGTGGAATGAGCAGAGGGGCGCCATTTCTTGAAAAGGGTGGAATACATGACAGTGAATTATCGGGATCTGACTGTATTTCTTTTTTTGTGTGTTCTTAGTACATACCATGGAATGAATGAATGATAAAGTGTTAATCTTTATATCCTGATAGCGCATAGTGCAAAGGCCATGTTTATAACAGCGGTCTCTTGTTACTGTTTTCTTCTCGCTCATCTGGAAGTGATTTTCAGTCGGCTGCCTTGTTGAATGTTTTCCATATTTCCTCGACTCTCTTGACCTGGATGCTGTCAATTCCACATAAATCTTATAAATTCATATTGCATACTTTTCATAAAACATATTATCAACAGCTGTTTAATGACTTTAATCCCACCCTAATTTAAACTGCCATGA
Organism: Capitella teleta; assembly: GCA_000328365.1. Classification (NCBI taxonomy): domain Eukaryota; kingdom Metazoa; phylum Annelida; class Polychaeta; family Capitellidae; genus Capitella; species Capitella teleta. Next base: position 85,141 of record KB294684.1, on the reverse strand, counting down.
ATTCTCAAAGACATAAAGTACTCGTAAATTAATGATTGGCAGATCTAATTGGAATATATAGGATATTAAATGCTATTAAATGCTGAATTATTCATGTTTGCAATTATTTCTCATTTCTTCAAATTCATTTGAAATCCATCACGAAACATAATTCACTATTATTCCCTAATTTAGATGATTTAGAATTTTAGATTGATGAACTAGATTTCCTCTAAGGCATACATATATGCCTATGTAACTGGGCACCATCTAGAATGCTATGAATATTTTTTGATATCGCATGAGTGTTTGCCAATTAATAACAGTCTACCGGCACAGTGATAATTAATTAATTACGTGAACTCTATCTTCAGTCAGACGTCTCGTCATTTGACCTTTACTTTTATCTGACCTTAATTCTCGATTACAGAGCTTTCTTTGTAACTTGGAACATTTAATCTGACCTTCTTGTTCGTCCGCCATGGAAATTGCGGTGATCAGAATAACAAGGTTTAGCTGTATTGTGTATAATTATGCCGGTAGTTTTTTTCTGGCTTGGTAGCAGCTTTAGATAGCATGATTTATGATTAAAAATACCAGGTGTGTTATTTATGAATGTAAATTTTTATTTCCTTTTTTTACATGTGTTGTTGTTCGATCAACTGTTGTATATTATAAATTTATAATTATTGGAATTTAATTGCCGCTGTGCAGTTGTGACTAGTATAATGGATGTGGTTTTAATCTGTATTCATAGGTTATCATTAAATGATTACATAAGAATCATTTCCATTGATTGGTCTTCAAAGTTGTGAAGACATTGCTCACTATAATATACATGTGAATTTAACGTAGCGTTTAGCACTGCAAGAGTCACATTGGGGATACGGATGAACGAGAATGTCCGGCTTATCATTTGCCTGTCATTAACGGACGGCGAATTGTGCGGGTGAGACGGCGAGTTGTGTGGAATTTGAATAATCGTTCATTATGCGAGAAATCCTGCATTGTTTACAACAAATGATATGTGCAGATACCAACCAGCCCATCTGGCTATCACCCGATATCAACCATGTAGCTGTGGGGTGCACAGTTTTCAAACGTAAGCTCGCACAGTTTGACCACCCCTCCTCAGAAATCAGAATCGACCTTTTGGCGCACATTTTTGTTGATAGAAATCGATTACAACTACATAAGACAATGTATGTTTGATATTGTGTCACCTGTCATTTGAATGTGATTTCATTGAAGTTTGACCGCTCAATGTAGAGTAAATGCAATTTTCTTGTCACAAAAGACCACAGCGAATTGAGCCGGTGAGACAGCGAATTTTAGTTTGTGGAGCTTTGTTGCAATGCAATGCCTGGGATGATCGAACGCAATGCAATGCCTTTAAAGGAAGCAATTGAACTATCAATAATACCAAAACCTATGCCCTCTTGCCATTTAGAGTCTAGCACGAGAACGTTGGAAGATTTTAAACTTGTAATATAACAATAACACGAGAAATAAGAGACTTTGGTGAGCAATATTAGTCTCGCCAATTGTTAAGTACTTGATAAAGTGGAAATGTTTCCCCCTCACCTCTTGACACCTGTTTGATAATGGCAGTTGGCAGAACCAATATTGTTATAGAATTTGTAATCAGTGAGTCTATTATTTGTATGTTGAGACTCGAGAGGGATTCTATTGATTATTAATTTTATAATCGGATTTATTGGTGATATTTAGACATTTGTTCGAAAAAAAATTTCTTTCAAGACCTCTTTTTCTCTTCTCTCCTCTTTTCTCTTTTTTTTTTTTCTCTTTTTTTTTTTCTCTTTTTTTTTTCCCCCTCTTTTTCTTCCCTTTCCTCCTCTCAAACTCAATAAATTGATTGAGTTTGCAGGTTTGAAAATTTTGAGTTGGTTGACTTTGCAGGCAGAATCGCAGATAAAAAATGTTTTAAAATAATAATCAATGTGCTGTTGAGCAGAGAGTATATAATGCACTCTCACTGTGTCAGACTGTCAGTATTCTTTTCAGTTTTCAACCTGGCATACATAAATTCAGCAGTTGAACCCGCTTCCCCTCTCTTCAGGGTAATCTGATTCAAAATCAATCATTACATGCAGCTTTAGTACCATATGTGCCTATAAATCTGGCTCTAACGCGTTGGTCTCATTTGCAGTGGTGCCTGGCTATGACTCTACATCCGCGTCCTGCAACATGGCCGCCATGAGAGCCACGCCCAAAAAGTTCATTAAGACACTGTTCGTCTCGTCCATCATGTGCTTTGCGGTGGTCAACCTCAACCTCTTCCTACGCACGGGCGTCGCAAAGGAGTACAACAGTGAGAGCATCAACAAAGTTGCTTCGAAGGACGTGCTTCCGGCACAAGACCAGCCACAGCTACAGCTGCAAGGGCTCTTCAATCTCTCATCAATTCCTCGCTTCTTAAACAACTCGTCTCCTCTGATCGTGGCACCCAACCGCTCGACATCAAACAACATCCAACTTATCCTGCCCCCACAGCGCCAGACTGACTCTCGCCTCCTGCTTCCGCTCATTGCAAACCATTCCCGAGATGACATTAAACTTCTTGTGCGTCAGGCCAACCATCAACAGCGCATACTCAACTTGGACAAGTATGAGCTGGGGGCGTCTGACAGCACTGTGGTGATCGTTGTGCAGGTGCACAACCGAGTCGACTACCTGCATCCCTTGATTGATTCCCTGCGCAAGGCTCGCGACATTGAAAACACTCTGCTCATATTCAGCCATGACTTTTTCTCGGATGAGATCAATCAAGTTATCTCCACTATAGATTTCTGCTTGGTATGTGTTTCATCTTCTTTCTCTGTGTGTTTGTAGCTATCGGTGATTGATTTTTTGCATGAAAGGCAACCTGATATATGTGATTTGGGAGGGTTCTCTTTTTTTTTTTTTCTTTTTTTTTTCTTTTTTTCACTCGTGTTGCGTTCACTCATGTGGCGTTAGTTATTAAACAGGTTATTTTTTCTAACACTACAGGATTTATTAGTTTCATATTTCCGTTTTATTTGCACGAACATGTAACGAGAAATTTGCAATTGTGGAATCTGTAGGTAAATCCTCTCTGATCGGAGTACTACTATGGTATATGAGAACTCTTGTCTTTCTTGAGAATAAGTAATTTGAAGAAAAAATGTTTGTTAATGAGTTTGCTCTGAGCTTTCACCTCTTTGAATAATTGAATATTGATGTATATTATACAGTAGAGACCTTTTGAATTATATTGATCATTAATTTTTTTTTTCTCTTTCTCTCTTCCTCTCAGGTTATGCAGATTTTCTACCCGTTTGCCATTCAGATTCATCCGACTGAGTTTCCGGGTGAATCACCCAAGGATTGCCCTCGAGACATCAAGCAGGGAGAGTGAGTTGACCTTTGACCTTGTTCTGCTCTTGCCTTAATAATTCAACTGGTATTGTCTCTCTGTGCAAATCAAGTCATCCATAATGAATGCGTGCAACTGTAGACAAGTTTTCATTCGCTTTGTATGTTGAGGGTGATCGATGTATATAACATGAACTTGAGTTTTGCTGGAGCAGTAATATTGCCTTGTCTGTCATGTTGTGGTTTTTTGATTGAAGTGAAAATCGCTTAGTGACATTTGACTCTGTCATTCTTAAGTGACATAAATCCGTGTGCAAGCAAAGAGGGTTGAGTTATTATCTCATTTCATTAAAAGCTTTACCCTTGCATATTGGAAATGAATTTCTCCCTCAAGATCTCTTGACATCATTCTCTTACATTACTCAAATCAATAGCATAGAATCAATGTGCATACACACAAGCAATCACTCTGTATGTGTTGAATTTGAAATGATAGAAACTGGAAATTGACATGACGTCACCTGAATCACATCCATAATTCGTGATCAGAATTGTCGACTGATTTCAATGATTCTTTTATAACATATTTCAGAGCTATCAAGAGGAATTGCGTGAACGCTAAATATCCTGACAAGTACGGTCATTATCGTGAGGCCAAGTACTGTCAGACAAAGCATCACTGGTTTTGGAAGGTAATTGCGTCCATTTGAGACTCTTTGTTAGTATCAAATTTATTGTTTGTGTTCTCTTGGATTTGATGATTTCACTATTATTTCTTTCAATCTCACCTACAGTTGAGTCACGTTTTTGACCACATGAACGTGACGTCCAGTTTCACCGGACCGATGCTGTTTATAGAGGAGGACCACTATATGGTCGAGGACTTCATTCCAGTTCTCCGAAAAATGTACCGATTGAAAGAAAAGTGAGTTATTGATAGGTTTAGTTAACTATTCATGAAATAGTGTTCACGTTATACAGCAAGGAATACATGAGCGTAGGAAGTGAATACGGTCACCCTCGCAATCCGAACACCCTTGGTTTTACAACATTTTGTTCGGATAACGGGGGAATCGGATTGGTAAACATGAGCCACAATAGGTGTCCTAAACCGCTCACAGGTAATGAACAAAAGCTTTGATGGTTTTTTGAATCTCTATGATGCATTCATACTTTGATTTTATAGTTAAAGATCACAGCCAAGGGAGTTAGCTATTGTCTCTGTTAAACATCACAATTAAAGCACCAACTTTGTACTAAATATGATTAATTTTCATCAATCATCATATTATATCATGCATTTAATAAATTAATCATTTTATCTCCATTCAAAAAGTCAGGATCTCGCTCAAGATGTAGGCCACACAGTTTCACTAATTCTGTTTTATGATATCTCGGTAGTAGAAACGTCACAATTTTTCAAATAACGCTGTAAATCTTTGACTTTTGCTTTGCAAATTCAGCTTCTCCGCTGAACTATATGTTAGAAAATGAAAGTTTTGTCCCACATCTGAAAGTAGGTCAACTCTGCACCGCTCTGCGCATCCGCGAAAGGTTATCGGCATATCAGTTTTTGTTTTTACATATGCGGTGGCGCTCCTTTTATGTCCTCTTAATAAGGGGCAAATGATTGTGATGTTTGGGGAGTTGGCGCCAAGATGTTTAGGTCTATTGTGGCTCTTCGTATTCAGTTTAATGTTACATAATCAATGGTAAAACTCATTTTGGTATTCGGATATTTTGTTTTTAGTACGGACTGCGAGGGTTCAGAATATACCATATGGGTCACGCTTTGGGGATGTGTGCGTCATGAGCCAGACTGTTTTGATACCGAGGGAATTCAGATTGTGAGGGGTGACTGTAATTGAAAAAACTAATTTAAACAATTGGTTTGTGATGACAGATAGCGAATTGTTTGAATGGATGATGGCATATAATCAATTTTATTGTGATGAATCTGAAATATAATTCGAGAATGGTGCACAGCTCTTCTTGAGTTTGGTCAATTTCCAAAGTTTTATACAATTTGTTTTGAATGTGCGACAGTGAAATTAATGAATGAATGAATTAATCAAATTTGTTTGCGTAACATAAGTCAATTTCCAACGGTTGACAACTACTATACCTGTATTTTAAGTATTACCTTCAGAAACAATTTGTGAGACGCTTTTAATTATTGCATTGCAAGTTGCAACTAGATTCACTGCAGAAACTGCATGACCTCTTCTGACCTTTCAAATGAGTGCGCATTTCAGCAGTAAATGTTTATGTTCATGCATTTATGTCAAGAAATTATTAGAGCACGCAGGAGGTGGGCTATGTGCACTTGTATTTATGGGTCTGTTCCTGTCAGGTATGCGCATAATCTTACGATAGCATTTATTCTATGCAATATGGGTGTAGTAATTCTGGCATGAACTCCTTGGCATTAATAGTACTCAACCATAAAAGTGAATAAAATGCGTAAAAATGGGTAAATGTTTGAGTCTTTTGACATCAAAGCAATTACATCTTTATCAGAACAAAAGGTCATGCATGCTTCATGTGGTGTTGCTGTGAATATAATCTCAATGTTTGTTTACTGAGATTAATTCTGATTAGTTGGATCTACCTGTATTCATAATGCTCACATAGAAGGATTCCTCTCTGAAATGATATGACCTTAATGCACTCCTGACTCTGTTCATTTTTTTATGATTTAAAATTGTGTTTTTCTTGCAGGTCCTGTCCGGATTGCAGCATTTTCACGATTGGCTCGTATGAAAAGAAGCCAGCGTACGGACCCCTGGCGTCGCGGGTGAGCTTCTTCTTCGCCACAATCTGCTTCCTCGTTTTTCCTTCTCTGTTTTTCCCGTATTAACGCTTTTTGTAATCATCTTCACTCACGCCTAATCGAGTAAATCGACCCAGAGCTTCCTTTATTATATTCTTCATTTTTTCTTTGTATCATTTTATATTTTTTTATATTTTTCATATAGTTAAACATGGGAATTCCTCTGTATAGCTACCATCTATACCGTTACATTGCTTAGTGTACATGTAATCACCGCTAGAGACAGAAAAGTTTTTCCATCTAATTCATATAAACGATTTTGTAGATCAATAGATCCATCCACCAAGATTAGGATTTCTCTCTTTAATTTATTTGAGGAATGAATGGGTAGGATGGTGTATCATAATTGACCTTTCAACTCTTTCTCTCCTTTGAGCTCTTTGTTTGATCATTTATATATGGTTTTCTTTTCTTCCTTTTTTTTTTTTTCTAGCGCATATCAATAGTGGATGCCTTTGCATCCTTATTTGGCTATACCTCTTCCTCCTCTTCACAAAATGTGCTCTCCGTAAGTGCTTTTGTGACGTTGCTGCAGCTGTTGCCGCCACGTGTATTCTTGCGCTTTGTAGTTCACTCTTTTTGCAAATATTTCTATACATAATATTTCATTCAGTTCTGATCGAGTTCTGTGTACGATAATTAATTATTGCGCCTCTGGTGACCAAATTCTGTTCACTTCTGCTCCTTCTCCCCCACCTGCTTCTGTGATTGGGGTTGGATTTTAATTCACAATTTTAGAATGATGATTTCGTAATCAGTTATGAGACTCGTCTTGTGGTGTAAAATTTGGTTTGGTTCTGTTTGGAGTGAACATTTTTTCTGAAATTATTAGGAGGTTATCATTCTTGTTGGTTTTCGCACATACGATAATAAATTCCCAGTCTGATTGAGGAATTTAGTGAGCAGTCATCTTTGTGTATCTTCCGGATTTGAGATACCACGATTACGCTGTACAGTTGGATTGCACGAAGGCGCTTTTTTCCACAAGCAAATTATGTATTAAACAAAAAAAGAAAAGTTAATTGATACGCAGGTGGTGCGAAATTAAATAAATTATTATCATATTCCATTGATTTATGGTCTGCCTGCATGATGCCGTTGATGATCTTCATTCTTGAGCGCAATTTAACTGTTGGTTTCTAGAATGCTGCCATGCAATGGTGCTGAATTGTGGCTATTTTGCAACATCATCACCATGATGAGGGTCCCGAGATCATGCCTCATCTCTGAACCAGCTACAAGATGACTCTCTTCTCCCTATGATCCATTGACTCCCTCTTTACTTTATTTGTGGTATTTTCCTTCATTTTCTGTTTGTCTTTTTGTGTTATTGCTAATACCCGTACCATACAGGTCTGTTATAATTCACAATCTTGATTGATTGTCATTCAATTTAGAATCTACTTTCCATTGCTCTCAGATATATCGATGCCAATGGATTTATTTATATCAGGCATGCCTGTGGTGCTCATATAATGCTAACGATTTCCTCGCATGCCTAACCTCTGCCTCTGGCTGGTGTCCCATTTACTTGCAGATTTGTTGATCCACCAGCCACACTGACTTGATGGTTGTGCTTCTCTTCTTGCAGGTGGACATCACTAATTGGGTTTCATCCAAACACAACATGGGAATGTCATTCAACAAAGAAGTCTGGGTGAAGATCAAGAGTTGCGCTCAGGCCTTCTGCGCTTTTGACGACTACAACTGGGACTGGTCTCTGCATAACATCGGCATGACGTGCATCCCTAACAAGCTCAAAGTCATGGTCTCCAAGTCTCCCAGGATCTACCACATTGGAGAATGGTCTGAGATCCTCTTCACCAGAACACGCTTGCATTTCTGTTTTTCTTTCTGATTTCAGTGGCGTGCACCACAAAGGGAAGAATTGCGACCCAGCGCAGAAGGTTCACCAGATTGAACAGCTGCTCAGCCAGAATAAGCAATGGCTGTTCCCGACCGCCCTGACCGTGGCGGGATACCCCCGTGCCCCCGCACGGATGCCCAAGCCCAATGGCGGTTGGGGAGATCTTCGTGACCATCAGCTATGCCTGAGTTTCTTGCAGTCTGACGCTCATCGGTGATGGTGACTCAGTGATTATGACTCAGTCATTCCCTCCAGGATGATTTCAATTGGCATCTCAGAAGCTTTTATTCTCATATCTCCTTCTCATCTTCTGCTCCTCCCAGACCCTCATATCAACCAATATCATTCCTTCTTTTTCTCTCCCATCACACAACTGTCTTTTCGCGTGTCTAAGTGTCGCTGTTTATCAAATAGAAAACTCTGCTGATTGGTCAAAATCTTGTCAGTGAACGTTTCATTTTTACGAGTGCCTTTATTTTTATTTTTATTTTTATTTTTTTCTCGTTGTGTGAAGTTTAATTTCTTTTTTCTCTTCTTGAGAATGTATGATGTATAGAGCTGTGATTCAATCGTGACATCATTTCATGCTGTTTCATTCTGTGGTTTGTGTCAGTCTGATCTGGGATTGAACACCCTCGATAGCCGTTTCAGGGTTATGGGCAATCATTTCAAAATGTTCAAAATATTATCGCGTGATCATAAAACTCGGATGATATGTGCATCATATTGTTCTACGCTGAAGTTTAGTGTAATTCATTCATACTTGACAAGATGATCCTCTTTGAATTTGTTTGCAGAATGAGATTGCGATGAGTTTTTTTTTTAAACATTGACCTCATAATTATATGTTGAGTTTCTTTTACTTAGGAAATTTGTTATATATTATTTTTCCATTTAGTTGTGGAGAGCACCATTCTTTACTGACTGTGAAGACCTCAAAAACACTTGTGCTGATCAACAATTCAATCATGTTTAATCATGTTTAATGATGTTTATTTTTAAATTTGCGTATTGTACGTCTTCGATCTCTGTCGGATTTATTATAATTATCTTGAATTTTGTTTCTAGATGTAACCTTTGTGCAATAGTAATCACACTAATGATGATATCCTGATTGTTTTTATTTCATATCTAATTTACTTTTCAAAATTTATTCTTTCTTCAAATTATACAGATTTTTTTTTTTTCTTTTCCGCGAATTTATGTTTCCAGTCAACATCTTTTGTGTATGTGATTCTGTGAATTAATTATAGCCACATCAGCATTCTGTTTCTGACCTTTGTTGACCCCATTAACCTGTGATTATTTGATTTTTAATGCGTGGCATTCTTTTTTGTTGTTTATTTTGGAAACTGCTTCAACAATAGTAGAAGTGCTGAATAAAGTTGCGGTCTCCTGAAACCTATAACGTTGCATACTGCATAGGATTTCACTCTGGACATTGGCCCAGTCGGATTGCATTCCTGTGCCATCCATGGAAGGTCAAAGTCCCAAGTCCGAGGTTTGATCGGGCATTGTGATTTGTAATTGTAACTTGTTATAATCAGTGCTACCCAACAGCGTAACAAGGCTGGGTTCTGTGTGCTATTGTCTATGGTAGTACATACATGCACGACTTTCAGTCGCTAATCGCTTGAGGCAAAGGCGTTATGAATGGTGCGTTATGAATATCCAGAGTGCGTTATGTTTTTCTTACATCCCGATCAAGGAGCCTTAACTATAGGAGGGGTCATGCGCCGCTTGGCCAGTTAGTGTATGCTCCTTGATCCCGATCGTTTCTGCTCTGAGAGGACGTTGTTTATCAATGCACCAATGATTTACACTTGTTCACTATATGACTTAAAAATCCTGGCTGGCTCGTGTGACTTCCATGATCGCACGATCGTCATGCTTATATACATAATAATTTTAAAGTTAATTTATTATATCGCATCGTATATCAATTATTGGAATCACTTTTTTAATTTAAAGAGAATTTTGTATTTTACGGGGAAAAGAAACCTGTATTCCAGAGAGTAGGCCACATGTATATACATGTGAATAGTTTGCGAAGGAATACATCGATCGGCCTCGATTTACTGGATGATGCACCGGGAATTCGCAGTTGTGCGAGAGGAACAGAAAACTGAGTAAAAGATGGGGTTTCTGCAAAGTACTTTTTCCTTCAATACATTACACTTTTGTACTGTACATGAATTTTAAGGACTGTTCGGAACTATGAAAATAAACCCATATCAATTAGACTGTATCATATACTATAAATAATAAGCACCACTCATACCAGTTCTGTACAATTTTATGTTTACAGCATTAGATCACAACAAAGCACTCTCAAGTTGTCTCCACACACAGTGAAACTTAAATCGAGGTGACGGAAACGCCTTTACCTCCTTGCCCTCCTCGTGCAGGCGACACGCCTTTATCCGTGACAGAACCGAGCCAGATGCCACTCCGCTCACCAGTCAGCTCAACGCATCCATCGCTCCTCCTGCTCTGATAAATCTCCTCTCCACGCGCCTCTCCTCCACCAAGTGGGTCCTTGCCAATCGTCATTCTAACACTGTTCTCCTCGACGGGCGATTCATCGCCGCTGCTCGCCGATACGTAGGCTGCAGATGACGAGTAATCAGATAAAACGTCCATGCGGATGGCCTGCTGGTACTGGCGGGGAAGCTGGAGGATCTCATCAGTTTGAGGCTCGTCACTCGATTCCTCATAAACCTCTCCAGGGAGAAATGGCATAGGTTTGTTGGTCACTAGCGAAGTGCACTTCATAGTGCGCACGATGCGCGGTGACGATTCTACACTGTTGCTCGAGTACGTGTGTCTCCTCAGTGGAGAATGCAAGCGTAAAACCATGTTTTGTTCTGGCACACCTAGATGGTTTCTCTGAGTCTGCAGACTCAGGTTCCAATCCAGGCTCCCAACTTCCTGTGAACTACACCCACCCCCCTGCGCCAATAAGTCATCATTGAAGGACACAGTGTTGCATACTGTGATCTGCGATCTGCAGGAGATTGGCGAAATGTTACCAGTCGTCGTTGAGTCTGGGTCACGAACCACCGTGTTCTCCATCCGATGCAAGAAGCCTTCCACTGGAAGGGGTGACGTGCATGTGATGCTCATGGAAAGTCCGTTTCTTATCTTTGAGTCGTTTGACGATCGCTTCTTTTTCTTTCTCTTTCGTGACCCAATTGCAGGCGCAGCGTTCACGCTGTTAAAACAAAGGAGATCCCGTGTCCCGTGGAGCTCCATGCTGATCCTGGCATCGACGATGGCCGGTCTGGGGATCTTTGCCGCCCTCTCAGAAGAGATGTGAAAGACCCCAGAGCTCTTCTTCGGTTTACCTGTACAACTTTTAACGTTGAACCGGGAACAAGTACGTCTCTTCTGCACCAGGAAATGAAAAATGATTGGTCGCAAGGCCAGGTAGACCGCTTGGCACGCGTTCTGAGCTACGGTGAGGCGGGAGGACTTGTGTAGAAATATCTGCACTGCCAGGAGGACCAGCCTCCCAGCCACCATCCCTATCTCCATCACCAGAAGAAGGCTTATGGCACGTCGCTGTCTTGACCACCTGATCTGCATGAAGGAACGTAGCACTGGGCGAATACGCTGCCGGAAACGCAGACAGCAGATCAGGACGAAGGCTAAAACACATTGCACCACCAGCCAGAGAAGGATCGATCGAGATGGAGACAGAAGACTGCATGCTAACCCAATCGGCACTGTGATAAGATATATATATATACAATGATATATATACACAGAATTTGTTTATATTGTTTAATCATGGAATTGAAGTTCTTACCAACAATGACCAGCATCGCTGCCACCAACATGGTCAATTTCTGGTTCGTGAAAATTGTGCTGAACCTCATCTTCCTCGATGAATTCAACCTGTTTTGAAAGTAGATCTTACGCGATTCAACACACTGCAAATATCACTGACCAATCGAGCAGCAGGGTGAGTACAAAAAGGGCAGAGAGTATCGTAAAAGAGCAGGATATCATCCGATGAGGGATCTGCACAGATCTAGGTAGGTTAAACAGGAGTATTGCAGCTGCGAATCCGTGATCCAAGACACCAGCTGCAAGTGACACGCCCACCAATGAGAGCAACACACGACCGAAGCCCAAAGAACGAGATGTCTTGGTCGTCAGCAATCGGTGGAATAATAGTCCATTGCTGAGCTGACAGGCCACTCCCAGGAAAACTAGGGTACTGCCAAGGCCGATATCGATGACCTCCTGAGATGAAATAAGATAGAGAGTTTAATAGAGGAGGAGAATAACGCACTGGATGCTCACCATAGCTACTCCGTATTTGAAATGAACACTCTTATAGCTACTTCATCAAGCCATGACCTACTTCAATTATCACATTCACAGCCAAAGAAAGAACTTCTCATAAGGCCATAACATAAAGATGAGCGACCGTTGACTCACCTATCCAAGTACATTACACACATCTCACATGCCTAATTGCATTTAAAAAATCGTTTGTTTTAGCCTTTTAGAGCTGGGGTTTTAAATTCCTCATCATACGTGCATTATTAATGAGTGACGGAAGTGGTTGAGTCGGGATACAGGTATACCTCAGCTCCGTCTTCATTTTATCCTATGTTTATGTTTAAAGAGGACCTCTGTTCATTTCGTAACCCTTTTAGATCGATTATATTGGCTTTTGTGGATGACGAGAGACCATTATTTTTTTTGAAAAATTTGGCAAACCATCTCGTTACTAGTTCAAAACAATCAGAGGTCCCCACCGGAAACTTTACAGGCACACACTATACACATATTGGTATGCTTTAAGTCATTTTTGGTCATGTCTAATATAGATCTTCATTTTGATATACTAGTTGCCTATGTTTGGACGGTAAAACCACCTTTGGCGTAATCAAGGTAACTATAATTAGGAAAAAAGAAATATATCTTTCCGGACATCGGATTTTGGTAAACTTTTATTTTTCCTCCATAAGCACCCCAAACACTACCCAAAACCGTTGAAAAACATTTTGTTGCAATTTGTCTTGGGTTAAACAACAGATATGTACTCCACTAACAATGGATTTCAAAAATTTTCATGTAATAATCGAGTTGCCCGCGGAACTGGATTTAGCTGCAAGTTCAGAAATACATTTTTCGCAGTTTCACAGTCATACAGTTTCAAAGTTAAACAAATGCGAATGAGTCTTTGTGAGCCATTTTTCAAATGGACGAGAAGTGTTGTTAATCGATTTCGAAATATTAGTTCCAATATTCGAGAAATTATGATTAATTGAGTTGATTCTTTGTTGTATATCTAATTTGAGAGAACCGTGTTTATGTGTCTCACGGGTATAGATCTTCTAAGTTTAAGATGGAGTTTATCCTAGTATTAGATCCACCTGATTGCACCTGTCCTCTGCGTTGTCCAATCATGACTCCTGTGAGTCCTGTCATCCATATACTTATGCGTCTGAGATATGCACCAACGATGGACCAGGGGAAGGAGTGTTGCTAGTTTGCCGACGAACTAAAACAAAAACACGGGTTCTAAAATCAAATAATTCCCAATTACGAACGAAAGGTATGCACACATCAAATATATGTGCGTGTATCATAAGAAAATGACATTAAAAATAACTATTAGCTGATGGATGGATGGACGGAAATTCGACAGTGTTGAGGTCTAGGTCCGTCTGGCGCGTTGCGTACTCGATAATATCCGGTAAAAATTAATTGCATGTTAATTGGAACTTCCGCCCATTCAACTCCCCCAAGAGAAGTTCATTGTGGAGCGTCGAAAACAGATCCATTAATAAACTCAGCGGGGGATGTTTAATTGTTTGCTAACTCAATTCTCAATTTGTATAGCAATGTTCAATTATTCATTGGCACTCAGTTATATTCACCCTGAAATGTTTGCCAGGTATTTAGTGTATTGGGTCGACTTCTGTGGGTGACGTTCACACGTCTATTAAACATGCAGCCGGCAATTCCTGTTTGTATGCATTTAAGACTAAGTTAGCAAGTACGTCAATTCTTCATGTTTAGATACACATAATTATTCTTCTCTGTGATTCTATCAATCCGGAATTAATGCAACCCGCTGTCATATTGGATTATTGGTTATACACGTGGCATACAAGTATCCTTTTTAACTTCTCCGCCTGCCCAAATATCCGACCACCAAACCGGGCAACTTGGAAGCCAGACAACGTGCGCTGCGGTGCATTATTGGTTGATCTACGCCGTGCATTATGGCCCCGTACCACTCGTATTGGTTTGGTGATCACGAAAGACAAACAAAAAAGGCTTGGATATACCACGTGGCCAAGAGAGAGATCAGATCATCAAATATATTGGCCAAAATTAAACAAACACTAAAATGATCGCCAAAAGATGCATATCCTTCTGGGTTTCGGTGCATACATATTTATATTGTCTATCGGCATAAATAGCTTTTTTTAACCTGGTTGGGAATTGATATTGAGGGCAGCCTACATGCTATATGCCTCTGCAGACAGGGGCATCAATGAGTAGGCGAAACTGCAGAGGTCCTAAATAGCTCTGAGTGCCATTTAAACGACGCGATGAACGGTTCGACTCAGCGTGTCGCCCAACTGATGATTTCCCTTCGCACATAATGTTTGGCGTCGGCCATCGACCGCAGCGTCTGACGTGGTGACGATGCTTCGATTTCTTAAGTGAGAATTGTGAAATGTTGTTGATTCAGTCATCAATGAGTCTTGTCTTTACGGTTGAGCGTATAGGGTGTCAGATAATCTTGAAGTGCAGTCAATATAATGACGCACATCTTGATCTTATTGCATATAACGTATAGATAATATAACTATATAATTGAACTATACTTGGTGTATAGTATCTTCGTTTTGTAAATTAGCGCCTATGTTAATTAGAATAAGTATGTCTCCCGTATTTTGATTTGATCTCAATTCAAGACGAATCAACACACTGCGTAAAATCCCGGCCAGGCCTCTGTGGTCAGAGCGCAGTGCCTAATTCCGTGAGCTCTTTCGTTTATCGTTGATACATACGAGGTTACATTGCTCGGATTCTGTCGGCAAACACAAGAGCTTCTTCGTGCACATCTTATTGTTATGAGGCATAATTTACGGCCGACAATCTTGATAGAGATCTTCCAATTCCCCTTCCCTCTTGATTACGCCTCTGTCCCTTTGAAACACTAGCACACGTCATACATGAAGAAGGTCCCCGTACTCTCTCAGGGGAGCAGGATGATTTCACTCGTAGCCGAATCAGATCAAATGGGCCAACTCTGCAATAACAATCAATTGGACTAAAGCCATGCTGCGCGATGACAGCTTCCACAATCGTCTTACTCTATCAGTCCATCGGGACCTGGTTGCCCTAATTGAACTTATTAGCCAATGCTATTACGTAATACTTGATGTCGATTTAACAGTAGAACTACGAAATTGGGAAGATTAGTGCTTATCAGATATAATATATTATATATACAACTGCAATGAAATATTGCAGTTGTATACATGTATAATATATGCAGTATTGAACTTGAGAATCTTTTGATCGCATCGACATGCTTCCATTCGTCAAGAGTAATTGGAAAAGTTTTCAATGGGTCAGGAGCAATTTTTGTTTGGTCACAGGAAACGCCAAGTTTGCTCCGCTCTCAGTTGACGTCCCTGGGTGTGCACACAACAGCAAAGAAAAGACACAATTATGCTCGGAGGTTCCAGTCTATTATGGATGAAGCTTAGAGAAGATATATTAATGAAAATGGACTTTAAGATTCCCGGGGGAATTAGCGTCACATCTTGAGGATGCTGTCGGCAGATATCTTCACTTTGAAACAAGCACCCTCGACGTCAGCCCCACCGCTCCTCGCGACGCTCCGACGGCATTCATTCTTTCACCAACAAAGGCACAAAACTGACAGTCAGCGGTAACGAAGAGTGACACCAAAACGAAAAGAAATCCATATTTTTGTTCTCTCTTAGTTCTCCGGACTGCTTTGACCAATGCTTGCTTCCATTATATAGGCCTATACAATCCAGTTATCTTGCTCTAATGTAAAAACCATGAAGACCCTTACATCTGATTTACATGTAAGTATACAATAGGAGAATTGTTTAATTTCACTTCCCTGGGTAGCAATGGCCTCTGATAGCCAGTGCATGACCACATGTCGTCACTGCAATGGTCATTTGCGGCACCAAGGGATCTGGATCAATGATTGCAGTTGAGCAGCTGCCTCGATCTCCGCTGCGTTCCTCGATCGCTTCGCGTAGCATTCTCTTGCGGAACATCCAACGAGTGAGTGGTGAGCTGAACTTCTGCGCTGAAATGGGCATTTTGTGTTTTTACAGGTACGTCGATATTTTTTATTGGGCATGCATTGTACTTATCACAAGAGAGCAAACATGTTCCTCTGTGGTGTAGGACAAGGGTATTATAATCAATGTAATTACTAATCAAATTTATAATGCATGCATAATAAGGATAATTTCTTGTTGACGCATATCAATGAGCTTTTGGAACAATATTATATATTATATGAGTGACGTTATAATACGTCATGCAAATCAATGAAAGTCCCAGACACAATAAAACGAAGCATCAACGCTTGCTTGTCACCAGTAATAGGTAATCAAGGGGTATATGCAATCCTATCTAGAAGACCCAGAAAAAAATACCGTCGGAGCGAAATCAACAGTCGCAGCTGCGCAGAGGAGGACAGGAGCAAGACAGATGGCGGGTACGCCAGGGAACGTCCCACGAGCAGAGTTCTGACTCGATGACTGTTCCAGATGGATGCTCGGGACTGAGCCCATCCCCCTTTGATTCATACCCATTGGCTGCCTCATTCCCACAAGCCATATTTCATACGCTCTCGTTCTCATGGCGCGTATTATTTGAATAAGGATTACAATGCGAACAACAAACGCCGATATTAGCTGTGATATCTGCACGCAATAACCTCTTGAAAGTCATTCAGAGAATAAATGTCATGTTGGCTTAGAATACATCATGCAAGATTAAACAGATATCTCATTTTGGGTTCATTAGCCTAAATCAATACAATTCATTGATATTAGATGTATATTCAATGGCTCGATATCTACAAGTGTTGCTACATTGCTGCATGTATATTCGCTTTTAGTCAATTTTGGATAAGTACTGCTTGGTCAATGGCCGTGCTTTAAGTATGTGTACAATGTATATCATTATGCAATCCACTTGTCTCCTGATGACTGACTCCTTCAATTAGGAGTTTGCTGTTTTTGGTCAATAGCTGTGTTATGAAACGATTCATCTGTCTCACCTGAGCTTCTATCGAGGGTTTTTTTTTCTCCCTATCGCGTTTTTTTCCCTGTCAGCATTTATAGCCGCACTGCGCTCGTTATTGGTCAGTGATATTGTGGTTTCCACATGAAAAAAAAAAAACAAAAAACAAAAAACAAAAAACAAAAAACAGAAACAAAAACGAAAACAAAAACAAAAACAAAAACAAAAAACAAACGGTAAAATGGTCTCTAAACTTGCAGACTTCCCCAAACTGAGACCATGTTACCAAAAAGCACTGTCTATAATTATTATCATAATTATTATCATATAACTATAACTGTATTCTACTAAACTTACCCCAGACAAAATTAATTGTATGCACTAAATTCATTGGTGTATTGGTGTCAATTAACCTGCTGCATGGTAATTCGATATCAATCGTCATCAAAGTTTGATACGTACCTTCACACATAATTAATAAAATTAGTTATACATACAATAAAATATACATACAATATACATGTAAGTGTTATGCACTGCTGTTCAAAACGCAGAACCAATTCGTTACATCGATAACCAGACTCATAGCCTGGATGGCGACCTGCTTTCACCACCAGCTTATATTTACCTACATTCCTATGATATGGTTGGTATTTGGCCCTATAATTACTATAATTTTATAACTGGTCCATACTCACTTCATCATAGGGACTGTTATGCAATATAATTTTGAGTGTGCATGTCCACAAACCTCTGACTGTAGTGGGCATTTTAAAGTATTTCATTGTTCCTTGTGATGGAAGCAACCTAAGGAAGGGAACTTTTTCAACTATTTGCCTCCAGTTATTTAATTGTGAATTGTCTTCGAGGAATGTTTCGACACATCGAAAACATGTTGCAACAGCATCTATGTTAATACGATATTATTTTGATTCCATTTCATGACCACGTAATTTGATTTATGCTATTAACGTGTGACTGTTGTTCGATTTGAAGCAAGTAAACAACTAAATCAGTGCCTTGATGGCTGACATATCCCAGCTAGCATAATTATTTTGTAACCACTCAGAATTGAGTTAATGAATCAACTATTACTACTTCATGTAGTTATATAATATTGTAATCATACAATATGCATTGCCACACACATATACATAATACATTACGCGGGAAGAATATTTTTTGACACTTTAAGTGAATCTTCACAAATGACTTATAACATGTTCATGTTTTGAGAAGAGCCGCGTCGAAATCCAGATTCGACATCCACCAAAAGATTTGGATAACAAACGCCTGCTGTGAAATTCCTTTTTTCCTTTGGCATTCATATCAGTGCGGATCTCAGTAATGAGAAATTACTACAGGTAACAGTAATTACTAAGCTTGTGCTAACTCTAAGCCTTCGTGTACATAAATTAAAATATATAAATTGATAAATTATTAATTGTTGTGCTGACTGCCTCGGAAATGATATGAATACTAGCTAATTGTATTCAGAAAGTTGAGACTTAATCGATGAAATTATCACCTGGACTTTTCTTAGATCCATGCTCGACAAACAGCAGCCGCGTATATATATTGTCGTCATTTGTTGTTCGAAGCTAGACCTGTTTCCAATGAGCTTATATACCCGCCTCTTCTATGTTTCAATCTCGTTATCGCACAATAATTAAGTTTAACGAATATTCTATAAATCTAAATAATAACCGCTCCCCACTTACACCCATGAAATTATTGCATGACACAGTACAAAACCTAATTGAGAGGTTCGTCATTTGAAGAAGATCAAAAGAAATAATTCATCGAATGACATCTATGCATTTATAGTTTTATACGAAACTGTGATAATTATGTTACCTGTGATTCAGAATAATGTAATCAACACCAGGTTGTTAATCTGTTTACTTGTTTGCAGTGCGTTGTTGATTCACACAGCTCTCGCCGTCAACGCTTCTGAAGCCGAGGACGCCACCCATTTGCTCAACAAGCTCCTCGACAGCTATGACAAACGATTCCATCCAGGGTACTACATGAACAGCACGTATCCAGGTTCAGTATACTATGTTTATCTGGTGTCTCTTGACCTTCATCGTTAGATTGGAGCTTCCCCATGCTGATTCTTCTATTTCAGCTTCTCTTTTTTTCTCGACGTTTCTTTTGTTTTGTAATAAAATCTCCCTGGCGACAAATAATGAGTCTAATGATTAATTATCCCTATTAAACAGCTTAGAACTGTTGCTGTTTATAATTATCATATTATAAAATTGCGTCAGTCAACCAAAATAAAATCCGTTGGATTTGTTATCATTTTGGAATGTACTTACTATATCCTATGTATAAGAAAACAATTCGTGACATAGTATATTACAGAATAACTTTGAAAAACGGAGGAATATGATTTCTTGGCCTTTTACACCGGATTAGCATTATAAGTTTGTTTGCTATTGTTTATGACCTTCCAGGTAACGACTGTGTTCATTGTAATGAGTGCCCTATGCAGCAATGCCCTCTAGATCTATCGATAAGCCCTTGGCCGTAGCCAGACATTGAAAACTGGAGAAGCAAGTAGCGAGCTTAGCGAGACATTAAAGCTTTGGATAATGTGATTTGAGAGGCTCTGCACGATTGCATTTTTAATTGTTCTGGATTGACTCATGCCACGAGTAACACAAGGAAGGTTAATTGCTCATCATAATTAAGCGCGTTATACGAAATTCCATCAACCCAGGATACACCTGGTGTGCCCATTCATGTCTAAACGAAATTAAATGAATTTCTAATGCTATATATGGTACTTGGTCTCTTTATAAACGCTTTAAAAATTATAGTTATCTACTTATAAACCACATGTGGACCAAACCGAGACCAAGAAAATTGCCACAGGCATGTACTGTCGATGCCAAAAATTGTCGCCAGGGGATGGAGCCGTAAGACCCAATCATGCCTCGAGCCTCATCTAAGACATAATTCACATTCACGAATAATTGCTTTTTATATATCTGATTGCAAGCCATTCTTCATGACACGTATAGAATGTGCCATTCAAATTCATATTAGACCAAATAATTATATAGTCTCTGTGATTCGATTTCTATGCCATATTTTAGCGAAGCATGAGACTGCCGCAAAACACGCAAATTCATTGCGTATGCGCGGAACGATGCATTATGGGATAATTGGTGTAACAGCTGATTAATCATCAGAAATATCCTTTGTGGTTGTTTAATGAACGAAATTCTGTCGTTTACAAGTGTATTATAATAAAAACGTTAGCCCGTAATTCCGAACTGATTGCGAAGAAAGTCCGCCATTGAACAACAGTTCTCCGGCACAGTTCTGCTGTGGCACTTTGAGATTGTGACCTACATGTATAATTGGCTAATTGCTCCTGACTAGACCAGAATGCACTGTGCTCAGCATTTGCGAAGTACTCTACATGGATGCACATGTAGTTAATTACCCAATTTAATTTCCAACAGAGAGAGGGGTCACGGAAGTTGATGTCAACCTGAACATAAGAAGCATGGGGCCGATATCCGAAATGGACATGGTAGGATCCTCACATTTGCATTTTCGTTGCATTATGGGTGCAATTTTTACCTCAGGCTTATCAAATGGATTGCTACTTCCGGCAGCAGTGGACCGATAGTCGGCTAAGATTCGACGGCAATGAGACGTTACGTGTCAGTGTCAACATCTTAGAACGTCTATGGAAGCCTGACACGCACGTCTTCAACGGTCGACAGTCGTACCTCCACACTGTCACAACACCCAACAAACTTCTCCGCATTGATCCCGATGGCAGTATTCTTTATTCGATGAGGTATAACTGTATACGCAAACATCACACTGCGTAGCATCAATTAAAAAAATATGCTACTGTTGTAATGGACAAAATGCATGTGAATCACGTTTAAAGTTATTGTTTATCGCTTTATTTAATAATATATACAAGTAAATTTATCTCCTGCAAAACTGTAGCTCTGCTTCCCCTTTAGTTACTCTTAAGGCTCCAAAAGAGGTTGTTGCGTACGTGTGTACGTGATGTAATTATTATCACGTGTATACGTGCACCCAAATAGATAGTTTGCCCTACACAGGTATAGTGGTGTACACGGTGAAATGTTTTCCGTCGACCGTATAATTATTCACTATTTTAAGGTCTTTACTTACAACGAATAACCTTGCCAAGTGCCAACACAGCGCAATATTATTCTCTCTTCTAGGATCACATTTGCAATAGCGCTGCTGATGGAAGGAATGGCATTAAACGATCAGAGAAGCGTACTCATAATTAAGCTGTTAGCCCAATCATCTGTCCCACCTTCCACTCCTTCACCAGCCATAATTAACAAAGCACAACTCAAACTATAGTTGGAGTTTACCCGGGAGCAGAAGCCAAAGCCGGAGAAAATCGTTGAGACAATCAAACACTGTCTGATTCACCAAGCAGTCTGAAATGTTTGGAAGCAGGTAGTTCACAATCGATCATCACCTATTGCTCTGCAAACTAATTGCTTCTTGTAATGCCAGCTAGTAGGTCTCAGCACAGCATATGGAAGCAAACATCCTCAGAGTGCAAATCGAAGCCGATCCCCCAACCCCTCTGATAAATGCCCACATGCTTCCTTCCGCCCGGCAATCGGTCGTCTTTCAGCACGATGACAAATGGAATTCGTAGCTCATCAAAGTCGACACGCATGCAAATAACTGCTTGTTGATCCGTCCATAGCAGAGATGAATGACCCTCATATCATTCCAGACTGACCATCAAGGCTAGCTGCCCCATGCATTTGGAAAATTTTCCAATGGATACTCAAACCTGTCCTTTGGTGTTTGGCAGCCGTGAGTACAAAAAGGTTACCAATAACGATGCCGTCCATTTCGGTAGCCATAAAACCACAATTCATTGTTCCGTTTCGATTAGCTACATTGACATTGATACATGCTGAATCTTTCAGACGGTTATGGCACCACTGACGTCATATATAGATGGAAGTATGGCGTAAACAAATCCATCAAAATGGCGCCTGATATGACCCTGTCGCAGTTTGATTTGATTGGAATCCCCTCAGGAAAGGAGAACAAGACGTTACCAATGAAAGGTAAGCAACGCTTATATGCATAACAGATTGGCCTTCCCTTTTTTTCACATACATCGTAAATTAAAATTCCCGTTCATCACACAGGATCCTTTTCTGCACTGTGGGCAAACTTTGAACTCCGTAGGCACATGGGTTATTTCCTGATTAATGTCTATATACCGTGCAGTTTATTGGTGGTTATTTCTTGGGTCGGTTTCTGGATCAACCGAGAGGCCACATCGGATAGAATTGGTCTAGGTGAGCTCTGCAGTGCATGTGTGTTGTGTATTTTAAAATATTCGTTTAACTCTTGCAGGTATTACTAATGTCCTTACTATGGCCTTCCTTGGTATCGACAATCGAAGGGACATCCCGAAAGTCTCTTACTCTACCGCTCTGGATTATTTCGTGGGAACTTGTTTTGCATTTATCCTGGCGACAATCATTCAATTTGCGGCTGTGCATTACTTTACGAAGCACGGCAGTGGCGAGATCATGCCCCTCGACTCTGACGGCGAGGATGACGTTGTCGATCACAACGTCTGTGAAGATGGGCAGGTGTGTCATCAAATGTTCATTTCATTTATAGCGAATAATTTCAAAATTTCATATGGGGTCAAAAGTAAGGAATCAGTGGATACTTGTATATTGAGGCTGTGGTTGCATTCGCTAATTGCATCACCGGCCGTGGAAAGTGAAACACCCGAGAAGGACACACGTTTAGGTCACAATTTAGTTGATTACATGTCCCTCGCTGCTCCTATAGTTCAGAGAAATTTCGTTTACTTCCCAGGAAGGTCGTGTGTACGTGTTGAATCAACGGCGCAGCGGCGGAGGGTCAGTGCCCTCGATGGGAGGACCTGCAAACGGCAACGTGGTTCATCAGTACAACTCCTTGGAAGAAGGATCTCACTTTAAAGAAGCGTGCTGTCACAAATTCTACCATTGCTTGATTGGTAACCAGAAATACCGTGACCTCAAGATAAGGAGAGGGCCTAAGAGTAAAGGTGGTCGCATCAATAGCGTCTCCGAAGTAGACATGGCATCCAGGGTGCTTTTTCCTCTTGCATTCGCCATCTTCAATGTTGTTTATTGGGTATTCTATCTCGATAATCGGGATGTCCTCATTTGAACAAAGGAATACGCGGTGTGACTGCACCTGTGGTTTGCGTGATTTATTGCAACCCTCAAACCAACAATAAAACTTCACAAGGCAGATATTGCCTTGTCAAAAGCGGCGAATGCCCACGAGAATGCAGTTGGAGTAGAAATATTCCAATTCCAACCGGAGTCTGGACAAATATTGCACCGGTGCGAAGAAGGTAATGTTGCCATAGTAACATACTTGGATTACAGAATTACACAAAATCAAGAAGAAGAAAACATATTGATAGAAGAGAATGACCTACATAACTCACAAATGTCTGGTTTAATGTCTGGAATAAATTACATGCATATTATTTACAGCTAGTACAGTTATATCGACCGCATTGTATATAGTGGAAATCACTGCATGTGTTTTCATGCTTCCTTATGATATTCATATATTAGCAACTGTGGTTTTATTTTTAATAAAGTCTGATTGGGGACACAGTTATGTAACATATTTTTCAAAGAGATAAACAAAAATACTTCCCTTAAATTTAACATGCACTTCCATCTCCCTATTTCAGAATAACAGAAATGTGTAAATAATACAAGTGAAATTGGTGACAAAACAGAAGGGATAAGCAGGGATCTCATTCTAGCATCCATCCTCATACGTTTATCAATGTCAGGGCTTGGTATTGTGATTGAGGATTACACACTGCTTTGATCGTATGATTATGGCATTCGTCATGCAACATACGTGCACGTGCCTCGGAATACGTGGCATATAATATACACCACGTATATGAGGGGACTACGTGACGAATGACTGATGCATGCAGGAGATCGAAGTTGGATTCGCGTGGGGCCGGGCCATGCACCGAAGGGCATCACGGGAAGGCATTAAAGCCTCGCGCATGCGCACCGTGCATCGGGGAACGGAAGTTAATGGACTGTGACACGCGGTGCTTTTGCCTGATCCGAGAGAAAGCTCAACAACTGATGGAATGTTTCCCCCGATGCAAAAGAGCGATATTTACGACGTATTCGTGAATATTGATGAGTAAGCCGAGGCACAGGGCTAATCAAACTCCAAAGCGACGCTGACCCCGGTGTCATCAGCGATCATCGAAGAGCAGTCGTAAAGTGCGGCATGGAACTGGATGGATTATCAAGTGCAGTTCTTGACCTTCGGTTTGCTCCTTCCGTGCAGTCTGATCCCTTGGGCAAGTTAAGGCAAACCTCTCATACTCTGGAAAGAACTCTCCTTTCAGACCAGCCTCGTTAGCGACCAACTTCTTGTCCGTTGACGAGTGTGAAATCACTCAAATCAGTGAACACTTCAGTTGGACGAATGTTTCAGCGCGAAAAATTCCACCAATCAGCCGATGCTTATGCTATATAGTGAATCTGTGGGACGAATTGTATCAATCGTATACAATTAATGATATTATACACAATAGGTTGGAGAAATTTTATATGTAACCCATAATGATCTATAAACCTTTCACATTGTCAGACTTGTATGATGATAGGCCTAATAAATGAGTAATTCTCGGGGGAGTAAGGAAGGGGGATCGCCAAGGGAGCCCAATCGCACGTGTGACTCCATCGCGACAGACGCGAACGCCGCATGCCCTAATAATAATAGCCCTATTTCATGGGAACTTACTTGATATTGATTTTATTTGATTATCAATTAGCGACATAGCCAATAACACATGCAACTTATGAAATATGCAAGCGTCACCCTGAAACATCTTCACTGATTAGTTGCATGCATAGTTTATGTTCGTGAGTAACGCCACGAGGCAAATTCGAAAAATGGAGGAGCAGCTAATCGATTTTATTTGGTCTGATTTATTGAGATAATTACACATGGACGTATTATACATAATTACATGTATAACCGAAAGCTCACACACGAACACGAACGCCTCCGTTACTATCAATTATTTGAAGTGAATGTTACTGATCGAAATGAAAATGTGTTTCAGAATACATGCATTATATTTGACCTGCACCATGTTTAGTATCATTAGCAATTTAGCATGTGCCCCGTATAACTAACTATTCCTCGGCCTCTGGGTGTGAATCCAAATGCCATATTCTACCTGTTCCCTCTTCTCCCGAAGCATGAAGATCTGGGTCAATGAGAGTGTTGGGTCTCTCGTTATCCAGATTCGTAGCCAGGCCGGCTAAGACGAGGCGATGTCTGTTATTTTACAAATAATAATAATAATAATAATAATAATAATAATAATAATAATAATAATAATAATAATAATAATAATAATAATAATAATAATAATAATAATAATAATAATAATAATAACAATAATAATAATAATAATAATAATAATAATAATAATAATAATAATAATAATATATTATGTACATACATCTTCCATAAAATTTTCACAAAATGATAAACAAAGAAGATCTGCGGTGTCAGCTAAATTCCAAATATGGCATACATGGCTCTAAAAATAAATAAATTTCAAATGACAAACAGAAATACATTTGTTAAATTGTGTGGAATTGGTGATTTTCGATGAGTCTGGTTTTTGTAACATTCCAAGGGATGGAAACTTAGAATTTTTTTCTCTATCTTTGTGTATCCGGTTATTCTCTGAGTCCCGTATCCGGAACCGATTCTATCCAGTCCAGAGACCTGTATTAGCGCATCACACATCCTCGCGGGTTTTGACAATACATGTATTCGCTTAGCGTGAAAGTCCGAAAAAACTGAATTGAAGACATCGGTGTGTTTAATATCTAACATCATATTTGTCTTTCATATTTATAAATACACATAATAATACTAAGACTCGATTGTCTTTCAAGCTCATTATTTTGGTTGGCGTCATGTAGCCTATACCATACATGGAGCAAACTTGACATAAGTGGCCGAATAATTTTTGCCAAGAAACGCATGAAATTTCTCCCGGATGTTGAGATGATAGTAGTGGAAATCATTGATGCATGTATTTGCATAAACAAGTTATGGTCTATTGAATCGGGGATCACAATTCCAATCAAATTAATTAAATTGTTTTAATTAGTTAAAATGTTTTTGTTTTTCATATAAAATGTACAAACTTGAGTTTGTGAATAAAATGATATAATAATAAATCATTAAGTAAAATCAGTGTTCAGTAAATAGCTCACTGAATGAGGGATATTTTACTTAATTATTAGTCATAACGGGTACTACAACAAATCGAGACGGATATTTTCTCGAGACCTTTCATCGCGGTTCATATATAATTAATGCAATGACCTTGTAATGATATGTCCCATTGTTCTTTCCCCAAGTGTAGGTAGCGAAAACGGGTCATGATTCACAGGACAACTGTAATGTGAAGTGTGGCGGAGAACCAGAATAAACTAACTTAATTGGCATAAAGGCGATCATCTTCTAATTACATGTATGCTTAATTAGGGAGCACTATGAGTGACACGAGGGTTAACAGTGTGCATAAGATGCAGCGGGTGGATCAAAGGTACTCAAAGGTATATGGAGTATCTTTGGATGGATACTCTAATACGTCTTTTATTCGTTCAATTTTACGGTTAAGGTTCTCAAAGAGTGAAAGTCTGAAACCGATCCAACTCAGATTCAATATTATAATGTCAAGTGCGTTATGTTTAGTGGAGCGTTATGTTTGATGATAACCACAAAAGGAATGCTCCCGCTGATCAAAAGGTAAACAATATTTCTCAGGCGTGAACTCCAGCGCTACCTTTTGAATACGCTTTATGTGTATTCGTGGTGAGTTTAGCTGAATATTTGCATATACTTTGTTCAAATGGCATAGCATATAGTGTAACACGGGTATCAGTGTAAAATAGGCCTACTATATACGGTATACCACAGGTGTCTTATCCACAGGTAGCTACATTCTGTAGCCATAATCTGTGGGGATGACTAATTACAAATATAGAGTCTTGGGACGAGATTAACCCCCAGGATCGAGTCTTACCATTGGGCTCTGGTTACATGAAATGCCTATGCAGCCTTCTAGACAGTATAATAATATCATTTATTACATTAAACCCACAAGTGTGCCTGAAATATCCGTTTGCATAAATGCACTACGATTACATCATATCAGTTACACTTGTGGAATTATTGTAACATTACAAATATAACATGCCTAGGAATATTGTACATATATCATTATCAGGTTGGGCTATATATGTTAATTATCGATCGTTTGCCAATGGAATATAATTACACATACATAGAGTATTCAAGTATGCCACATTATATCAACGAAGTTTGTTCGAATTCAATCAACATCGCCTGAATAGCGATAGCTTGATAAGTGCGGCATTGCATGCATGTGCAAGTGTGTATATGCTTCAGGTCCTAGTCTTACGTTCGAGCGGTTCAACAGGTACTATAGCTAGGCTCTGGCATATGTAAAGAGTGTAGCTGTTATCAAAAGGGGATTAGGTTGCATGTATTTGCTTACTGTTCATTAATCATAATGTAGCTCCCAATCATAATGTATTATTCTTTAGTCAATATGCAGATAATTTGTGAGCGTCCACGGCAAAACAGGTCACATGGGTCGGAATAAAATTTTTGAGTTTGAGGCATCAGCGGACAGCTGACACTTTCCTGGATATTTTGGTGCAAAAATCATGTAGATATCTCAAGGGGTTGCAAAGATATGGCGTTTTGAAGTCCGAAACTTCAAAAACCATCATTTTGAGAAATTCGCGATTGAAAGTCTAGATTAATGTTATTAATATTCATTTAGGCATATTTCAGGCCACAGGTATCATATCATAATGAAATTTGACATGCCTTTTTTCCTCATCCTGGTGCCTATTACATGCAAGTTTCATAGAGATTGAGCTTCAGCAAAAAAAGTTACAATGTATTACAATAATTATAAGGGACCCCAGTTTCCGACTGA
>KB294684.1:36301-50562 GCA_000328365.1 Capitella teleta | reverse complement strand
TCTTATTCCTACTCATGTTTTCCATTCAATTGATGTTTATAATATAGGTGTACTTATTTACTAGTAAATATGCATGCCAATTGTTCAGCAACAACACAATTCACAAGTAGTAAGTTATAGCTTATACTCTGGCAATACACAGCACGAATTCAATTGCTGAATGAGAACGTGCGAATCATAACGCATTGATCAGCGACTCTGACATCAGACCTGAGCGATAATATAACATTTTGGAGGAAACTAAGCTAATTGGGTCGCAATTGCCGAGTGTCACTCACCTTTTGCCACCTCATCCAAAGGCGGACAGTGCAAGGGAGCTTTTTGCACTGGTAATTCACCTGACATCGTTAGCTAACAGGGCACAAAAGACGGCGCTCTAATTGTCTGTGTAGGTTTTGCAGCTGTTGCTTGCGATGACCTTTGACCAGAGGGGCGGTGGTGTCGAGGGGCGTGCAACGAACGTATATAATAGTGATTGTGATGTTGTAACGGTTGTTGCAGTTCAACGTATATCTGGTCACTGGCTATAGTGTTTATATAACAACATATTGATACTTTCTTTGTCATCTCATTCTTCGTATTCTTCTTCTTGTAACCTGATTCTATTAGCTGTTCAAACCCATTGCAATCCTAGCTCCCTACCTGGCCACTATACTGAGAAGATCGACCAAGCTAGTGAATATAGGCCACTACAATTACAGACCAAACTACTAAGTACTGATAACTAGTGATACGTATACTTGGAATAAGTTATACAGCCAACTTGTCAGGTGTGTGATTCCCATACACATAATCATATGCATTTGTATACCATAACTATATGTACATATTCATATTCAGAAAGCATTCTGTCTATTAAAAAGCATATAATAAATAAATTATTATGATTATGCATATGTTTCATTAAACATTATGTAAGTTAAATATGATTATAAAATAGTAAAACTACTGTATATTTCACACGACCAAAACATATTCCATAACACTAGTGCTTCACCTGCCCTAGCCTGAGCCCAGAGTGACGTCAAGGGTTCAAATCAGTTCAAAGAGCTGCTTTGAATAAATTTCGACAACCAATCTGGGCTTTATATCACGAGTCCACGTGCCACAGGCAACTCAGGACACATTTTATTGACACGCATGAAATAACTGTGAAACATTGGCCTCGTTAACACGAAACAGTGAAGACGCTATTATAGAACAGACAACTATATTATCTCATAGGAACCATACAGCCACATTGGCCTAAACCATATCACTGGTGACATTGGCTAAAATTCAGGAAGAGAATATATATATTAAAAGAGTTCTGAACCCTCAATTGCCGCCCCTCCCTGTTGCAAAGACCCCGCCAACCAATCAACACTGAATGCATCGTCAGTTGCGCCTGTTTTTGCGCCGAAGAAAGAACTTCCTGTTGCCACAGCGCCTCTTCGTGCATGTCGTGTATTCAGGGATCAACTTTTTTGGTGCAAATAAAAATCCAGACGAAAGAGAAGAAACTAATTGAACATTCCGATCAACCAAAGCAACCACGTTCTCTCAATGAACGTGATCTCTTCGACAGTTCTAAAGGTCGATGGATATGTATTACACACAAAAAATATATATATATATTATAGATGATAAATAAGTGATTCCAGCCGGTGTAATCTGGTTTGAAATATGTCATCCTGACTTGATCCATTTCTTTCCCGAGGGCAGAGTGTCCTTGGGGTCAGGCAGACCCGGAATGATATCCAGGGTAGTCATTATAGGGAATTTGGTCACCCGACATCAACTCACATACACTATGGATGGAGAAATCTTGGTTGAATTGTAGAACATTTTATTTCAGTACACGTTGAGTACACGAAGGTCGGTCGCCCATATTATCTGCACCATGGGCTCACAAATGTCTCCATTACTGTGATTATGCACTTTGGTGTAATACAGGACTATCACTAGTATTCTACGGATGATGCATGCACAGTGTGCAATTTTTGTCAATGACATTTCATGATCGCCAGGGGGCTGCTACTTTATTAATTCACCATCAAAAAGGTAATGAACAAATCAAAGAAATATACTTCATATAATATATTTTATTTGAAGTTTGAACATAATGATAATGTGCAATTACAATGTTCTTCACCGAGTACCAATAGAGTGTGCCATGATTATCGTAAGTGTACTGTCGTGAAGTTACATAATAGATGACGAGTAGTAATAGATTGCACAAAAGCAGCCTATAAATACGTATTGCACCCACAAAAAAAGTATTTACGAAAATCGAAAACAAGCGCAATTATGTAGTTCCCAACTGCGGATGAAAATGATGAAAATAATGATGAAACAACAAAGCCATTAAGTATATTTTTACAACAGAGTTTTTTGTGTCCATGCACGGGGCCAGGGGATTGTGATGTCATGCGGAGTTTATTCACCCGGGCGATACGGGTTCCAATCTGTCGGTTTCAGCGAGCCTAGAGTATGGTTGACCACTCTGTGGTGAGCCTCGTCCGCTCGAATGGCCAATATGACGTCACGCATCTTTGCATCCTCTGCTAAGTTCCAGTAATGGATGGCCACCTGAGACGCCGGCTGCGTCAGCCAATGCTGCATGTTACCCGTTTCAATCTCTTTCAGGAGCTTCGTGTAAGTCACGACCGCTTCTTCCTCGAGGTAACCAACGAATCGATGGCACAACTTCGGGCTCAACATGTACGCACAACTGAATCCAGTGACGAAGACGCCTTGGGTAATGACGACCACCATGCGGAAAGCCCAGGAGGGTTGCTTCAGCAGCAGGAAGGTCATCAGGTGCATGCGCTCGTTCTCCGCCTCCTCCAGCAGTGTGTGGATCCAACCGTGGTCTCTGCTCATTTTGCGTATTGAGTTCAGATGTCGTACCATCGCAGCTACCATGCCAGGTACGGCAGCAACAGTTTCCAGGAAGCACAACCGCGTCAGCCATCTCCGTTCGTTGCGTTCTCCGCGGTTGAATCCCGAGACTGCGTCGAAGAAGGTGCGTGTGGTCTTTACGCCGATGAATGCGAAATTGTCGATGAAGCCTTCGGGTTTCTTGTGCGTGATCTCGACCTGGGCGACCTCCTCCTCCGTCCAGATCGGATGCGGCATGGCAGCGGCTCCCATGATTGGCTGGTCATCGGCTGTACCCGCCTGTTTGAAATGGCTGGCTTTCTCAGGGTTTGAAATGCTCTTGAAATCGCCTTCACGAATTTCTTTGAGGTTCTTGTCAATTGTCTGCTCGATGGTGTGTTCTCCGCGGTTGGGGGCCTCGGTCTTCACCGAACCCCATCCCGAAGACTGGAGATGTCTTGCTTGCACTGCAAATCATAAATGCATATTTTTTTTATTTATTGCATAATTATAATGGATTAAATGCACAGATAAAATAACTAAATAATTATGTGACAAAAAAATATCTATTGTAATAAAATATGCACCTTTTTGGAACGTTGTGGACGAAGGCAAAATGAGACGTAGCGGCACCACTGGTGACTGCAGCGTCACCTGGCAGCTCCGGTGCAAACCTTTGGCCGAGAGACAAAGGAACGGGCGAATACTGGCCATGGTAGAGGTATCCTATCTCAAAAGAAAGATCGTTCCACGATGGAAGTGCGACGAAAAATGTGAAGCTCAGAGAGCATGGCGCGCACTTATAACAACCTGGTGGTTGACCTTGAACCCAGGTCAAACCAGAACCCAGCATCAGCAGTCGAAGCATCTTTCCCTTTAATGTGATGTCACCGCTGCACTGTGGGCATGCGCAGAGCGACTGCGTTGTCACAGACGCCGCCGTATTTCTCGCGTGCTAACCTCATTGTCATCAGCTGATGAACTTTGAATAGTTGAAGGGCGGACAGAGGATACAATCGTCACATTGCGTGACGAACACCACGTTCTTCGTGTGCTGTTGATGGTCTTTAAGTGCATCCTAGCAGGCCCCCACCTTATCAAGGCCTACTTATTAGTGCATTTCCTGGAGGCTATTGAACTTGGATGCTAGTATCTTGTCTGTTATTCATATGATAATTAAGGATGTCGTGTGCTTTTAATGAAGAATGCTCACACGCTCAAAGGCATTTGGTGCGTCTGAAAAAAAGGTTAACGAATCGCCGTTCATTCATAATACTGCTGCACCATGCATTTGTTCCGTGGTTTTCGGTTCATATAATATTTTATGGGATGCGATTCTCGTGTACAGCTGGTACTTTCGTAGAGGTCAATAACAGTAGCTGTATGTAGAGGAATAAGGCTGCAATGTCATGTACTATACGTGTGCAAGACCCTATTTCATTGACGCACCTGATTTTACTACAGTGCTTTGTATGTCAGTGTATGAATACCTTGGTGTGTAAAGCAATGTATATCTGCTGTGGATACTCTAGGACACATTTGTGAATATTCTATTATGTTCTGTACTTATTGGCATAAAGCACTCAATTTAGCTCGAACTGTCTGTTTATATCAAGGATTATGAAGGATTATGCCAGTGTTCGATGAGCTTATATGGTTGCTTAAAATTGATAACCGGCATCTCTTCTCCTGGAGATTCACAACTTGTCTTCACCTGTGTCAGTGTGTGCATGAATCAGGCGGCCTCTAGCATGAAGTTGGAGGTCCACATTTTCAGAAGAAAATAAATGAATATTTTTGCAATCAGATTTGCTGAATTGTGTTACCGCAGTAATAATCGCAGGTGATACACTCTTGAGAACATCCTGAGCCCTGACACACGAGCTTGTCACTTATAACTGCCCAGTGCCCACTTCTGCAAGCATTTATATTTTGAGCTCTTGCAAGGTCCCCTTGCCGCTGACTGCCGCGTCAATAACGTAAAGTATCTGGTTAATTCTTCACGTTTTATGTTATATCCGTCTTCAAAATTATCCTATTTTTCGGCATTGATATTTGGTGTGATAAGAAGATGACATTACTTATTAATTGTTTAGATATGTGAGTGGCACTCACGCTGGCAGACTTGGTAGGGTACGTACTACTAATAATAATAATACATATCTTTATTCATACACACAAGTGGTATAAAATGAACAGAAAAAAAAAAAAAAATTAAAAATTAAAAAAAAAAAAAAAAAATCAAAATCAAAAAATCAAAAAATCAAAAAATCAAAATCAAAAATCAAAAATCAAAAAAATTCAAAATCAAATAAACAGAACAAAAATCAATGTATGTATGGTCCCAGACAATTAAACCGTTTTACCAGCTCAGTGTAACTGAACGGGTACCCGAGTACCTTTCTGTTTGTCTTCACAATTAATAGCCCTCATTAGGCCATCACTCATAAATTCATGTGTTGTACGAATAGAACTAATTAAAGTTCTGATATCCATACCTACTTTGTCCATACATTGCAATACAAAAATAATTAATAGATCATGAATGATCTACTTACAAGATAGCATTTGATAGGAAGAATACACCGACCAATTTCAGGTGTTCTGCTAATTAATGCCAAATGGTATATAAAAACATACTTAACCTTTCGGATGTAGGCCAATGTAGGGCCTACACTGCTAGCTTTTGTTCACATATGACATGTTTGCATGCATTAAAGACCCTGTTCGGTGATATATCTCAGTCTGAAATTGAATTAAAGGGAGGGAGAACTGGTTAAAAATTGACTTTGAGTCGTTATTTGATGCACCATAAATGATTCCTATGCCTGGCCCTCACAAGGAATATCATCGCTAACGATTTCGCGGGCGATATATTGCTAACTAGGCGTGACGTCAGCAGCTGTGATGAAACACCGAGTTCCCCATCTGTTACAATGGGCCTCGTCATATCAGCGTGTCCTGCGACTAAACCCTTGGATATTTTTTTATTTTCTTTTCGGAAATAGATAGAATAATCATTTTGCCACCAGTCAGGCGCGAAAATTTTTTTTTTCCCGCTATTTTTCTTATTTTAACAAGCGATTTTCTAGGACACCTACCGTGTTTCTCATCCTGAAACAGTAAAAAGGTCACCCAGAGTGCACCACGCATGCGCTTTCGTTTCGTAAACAACAAAGATGTCCTTTTATGGCGAATATGCTCTGCTCTGATTGGCTGAAATCGATAGCTTCACGAGGGGAACGGGACCAATCAGCCATCAGCCAAACCAAGCCATCAGCTGACGTTTGCCTCCTATACTTCGCAATGGAAGCCATTCTCCCATAGGCGCAATGCTAACCCCGATATTCGGAATGAATTATTTCCTTACGCTTGCATCCAGGCATGGTGTTTTTGGCACGGAATGCTATCAATTGGTGCTATGAGTCAATAGAACATCACTTAAAATTTAGTTCCCCATCCCTTTAATTAAAGACTAGTAAATAAGTGCTCGGAAATGGCATATTTTTGTATTTCTGACGTACTTTGCTTCTCCCGTAAGCATGGCCCCGGACCCCCATAGATTGACTGCGCTACTTCGCGGCTTGCAGGTCCTCCCTCATTGTTTACTAAAAAATGCGTTCCTACGCATCTAGTTGCTGACATATTTGCAAAGACCCATACAAAATGCTTTGAGTATATTGCACAGCATTCTCACATAAACTTGGCACCGTATAACACTCACTTGTGTTGGTGTGCCGTAAAACAACAATTTCCTTTCCTCTCACATAAACACACCGGAGGCTGGCTATACGGGCCTCTGCATATAGCTTTGCTCTCAATTAATTCCTCGACAGAAACTCCCAGTTGTCGGCCATGTGCATTAAAACTAACAACGGCCGGAAGTGCCATTCCCGTGTATAGGGGCTGGGGTCCCTAACCCATAACCCTATAGTATATTCGGACTTGTGAGCATTCATAAACTGGGACTTGTGAGCGGGACAGTGAGCTGAGTCCACCCTAATCTTTAAACCCTATACATGTATCTCAAACCGTAATCCTAACGCTAAGTAGTAAGTACTACCCCGAAGCCGATCGTCCATCATCCATTCAAGTACATACGTGTATATGCAAGATGAAACTTCCTAGGTATTTATCGATATGTAGGGCGGGAGAGGGGGTCCCACCGTCCCAGAGCTTCTTCCATTCTGGCGCCCGTGTCCCCCGAATGGGTTGGGTGGAGCAATAAAACCCAATCACATACTCATGCCCGTTGTCGTTAGGGACGTCATACTCGGTCGAAGGCTTTGGTGTTTCTTTTGCGGGCGTCTTTGAACCGTAGCAGTCAATGTGTAACACCCATACAGTAAGCCCCGCAGACCGATGGTTTTGCCGTCGCCTGCTCGTGAGACAATGACGCAGCAGTGGTCGACCTGCAACTCTCAGACCCTTGGGAATTCCGCCGTCATGCATCCTATATCGCGGCCATGTCAGCGTCGACGGCGCTTGCAATTGGACCGCATGGGCTTCAGCTATGGCATGGGGGCTTCTTTCGCAATGAAAAGCCAGCTGAGCGGCGCCGTCTGAGAACGCTTGGATGAGGACGAGTGAGGGTCCTGCACTCCTGCTCCTTTAATCTAATTATAATTTGTCCATTTACATCGCTCCTGTAGACACATTATCATGCTGACCGCGCGATCCTATAGATCAACAAATAATTATGTTATCATGCATATACACGTACGCCATATATATGTTTATCACATCAACAACAGAGGAGATTTGTGGCAAAAACATACACGAGTGGAGAGGCATGTATGCATTAAAAAACCTTATGAAAACTTAGTTGATGAGCATGCATAATTAATTGTAGATATGCATACCATAGCGCATGGCTATTCGCTTATTACTTACATGTGTACACGGTAATACACACATGGGCCTATATACATACAGCTGGCCAAGAACGGCCCCTGGATGAGATGCGTTATGATGATTGGAATCTTAGCGCAAAATCTACCGTGATGTTTGTATGTTGCAAACATTCATGCGAGGAATGTCAAAATATAAGAAAATACGTCACGCTCGTTCGTAACATGTATGCTCATTGAGTTAATAACACTGAAGAAAGAGGGATAATGACGCCAAATCCTGAATGAGACAATGAGTACTGTCAGCTCAGTAGCCTCAGTTGATATTCCCCATCAGTGCACCATTCACGAAGGGGCCATTCATAACGCATTTTTATTATCATAACGCATTTCCTAATCAAACTGGAATGCGCATGCGCATCGGTTCATCGCGCATGCGTTTTAGGACGGAAGTTTACTTTCTTCTGTGCATGATTTTCATCGAAAATTCCTAGTTATCGAGAATTTTGTCCACGAAACAATGATCGATGTTTGTTAATCCGACTGTTAATATAAGGATAACCTAGGTGAATATTTTATCTGACCCGAAACGTAACTGAGAGCTTTTTGATATAGTGAATCCGTTTCAAAATAAGGTACGCCCAACCAGTTAATCGCCGCCAGTTTCAACGA
The DNA here is from genome assembly GCA_000328365.1 of Capitella teleta. Lineage (NCBI taxonomy): Eukaryota > Metazoa > Annelida > Polychaeta > Capitellidae > Capitella > Capitella teleta. The sequence goes on along the minus strand of KB294684.1, from coordinate 42,178 downwards.
CTTTGTCACTGACTTGACACTTGTGTCTCTCTGTCACTGCTAGATCCATTCTATAACAATAATGGCGAGTAACTGATTTGGCGAACCTAACTATGATAACAATATAGTCTTGGATCGCGATTAATTATAATTGTAATTCTTTGATGACTCTGCAGTGCTGCCCAACTTGCCAACTGCGTAACAAGGCCGGGCGCTGTCTACTACTGTCTACTGTCTATGGTGGTATGCAGGATAAAGAACCCTTGGGATTTATCGATAAGAGTAGGGGGAAACCCCGGTCCCGGGCCTTCTGTTCTAGCGCCCGTATCATCCGATTGGTTTGGGTGGAGCTGTAAAACCCCATCACGTATCACGTGGATTGTGATTAACTCTTAAGCTTCTGGCTTAGGCTTACTCTTGTTACTGGCTTGGGTCCTCTTCAGATCTTTAGGCTTAAATAGCCTCTTACGATCAGCTCCTTTTATTTTTTTTTATTTTGATGCATTTTATGGTGGCCGGAATGGATTGTGTTTGGGTTGATTCTTGAGATGATAATCATCATATCATGATTGTCCAGTCTTTTTTCGAAAGTTGCTATAGATCCTCATAATCCTGATTTTGAAGCTATTTATTCTGAGTTCTGTTCTTGCTGGCTGGTGGTAAAGTTTTAGTGGGGGAAGTTCTGCTATTGATTGAATTGGAAGAAATTTTGAGTTATTTGGGTGTCGTAATATTCTGTGACTATTTTATAGGTTTTTTATTAGGTCTCCTGGTTCTTCTGTACTGCAGGGTGGGAAGAAGTTTAAGTTTTCTTAGTCTTTGTTCATAATTTAGATCTTTCATTCCTGGTAACATTCTGGTAGCACGACGTTGGACATTTTCTATTGCGGTGATGTGTTTTTGTAAGTGGGGTTTCCATACCTGATTAGCATATTCAAGGTGTGGTCTGACAAAGGATTTATATAGGAAAAGAAATGTGTAGTTATCAAGGTAAGTATATGTTCTTCTGATGAGGACCATGATGGAATTAGATTTTTTAATTTTCGCTTGGATGTGGTGATCAAAAGTTAGCCTATTGTGGAGTATAACACCGAGATCTCTTTGGACTATTCAATTTTGTTTTATTTAGGGGGCTGTTGTTCATCTGGTACTGCCTGTGGTTTGTTCCGGATCTGCGGATCGTCATGCTTGAGCATTTGTCAGGGTTGAAAGTTAGAAGTGATTCCTGAGTCCAGTGGTACATATAATTTTATTTATTTATATCGTCTTGAAGTAGGAGTGAGTGTAGGTTTAGTTATTTCACAGATTATTTTAGCATCATCGGCAAACAGGAATGTTGGGGATGATGTTACATCTGGTAGCCCCAAAAATGACCATTGTGGTATCCCGCTCTTAACTTCTGCCCTTGCTGATGTTGCTTCATGGATGGTCACTCTTTGCTTTCGATTAATTAGGAAAGCCGATATCCAAGTTAAGTCTATTCTGACGTCCTGAATGCTATGGTCGCTTTTACCTAGCGGCTGGTGGTACTCAACTGTTGGGGTTGCTGTGTGCTCCTTTGTTAATACTAGATCAAGGAGGGAGGCGTTGTTGCTGCCTCTTCCTCTTGTTGGGCGATCCACGTGCTGTATCAGGAATCCATCTCTTAAAGCCTCAATGAATTCGATATCTGCTTCTGTTCTTCCTGTCATAGTTTTCTATCCAATAGTAGGGTAGTTAAAGTCTTCCGCAATTAGAGTGTAACCCCTTTCGTTGCTGAAATTTCGAATGGGTGCGTTGGGACTTCTGTATACTGATGCAAAGATTGCCGCTTGACTTTGTTCCATCAGAAGTCTTGCTGCCTGTACTTCACAGGTGTCCTTCCCAATATCCAGCATTGTGTAATCTATGTGATAATGTGGTCTTTAATGTACATCATCATTCCTCTTCCATCTTCTCTTATCCTTTCTTCTATACTGTATCCTGGTATTATATAATTCTTTGTCTCCCAGTTTGTACGTGTGTTTTTTGGTTTAACTTCTTGTAGGGCTATGATATCTGGTGGCGATTCCTTTATTATGGTTTTTAATTCATTAAATTTTGCTATTGTAAGGGTTTCATGTTCATGATCCAGATATTGAGTCCCTTTGGGTCTCTCCCTTGCTCTGACTGTTGTTTCTGGCTTTCACTCTGATTATCTTTTTTTCCCCTCATGACGTGTACAAAGTCTCCACCTCTGTTAGTGTTAAGTTTTTTGCTTCCTGTACCAGTTCTCTAGTCTCTGCTCTTTCTTGTACATTCATGTCGAGTTGAACTCTAATTCGTTTGATATCTTCATCTGCATCTCTTAATTTGTTCAGCCTCCCAATGAACATCTTCACCTTGTCTTCACTATTGAATCCATAATCCTCTTGATGTGTTGCTCATCTTTCTTTCTCTCCTCTCTGTTGTTGGTCTTTTTTTCTGGCAGTCTGTGAATGATGACATTTCTCTTTCTCATGGCATCTTTCTCCTGTTCTTGCATAGCCTCACGAAGGATATTTTTCATGCTTGGGATTTTCTTCTTGGGTGGTTCTTTGACGTAAGGTCCTGCTGCACTTTGAGGGCTTACGCCTGCCACTACCTTGGCCATTGTGAGGCGCTCGTCTTTGAGAACTCCTTCGTCCAGAATCGGTTTTCTACCAGTTTCCATTATAATCTTTTCAACAGCAAACTCAATCTTAGCGCCCATTTTAGTTTCAAAATCCTCCATGAATTTCTTTATTTTTCTCACTGTTTCTTGCACCTAATGAGCCTCTTTCCCTTTGCCACTTTCTTTTCCTTTGGTTTCTTTCTTTCCACTTTTAATTGCAGCTCTCACATTTGGGCAGCAGGTTTCACAGCACCAAAAGCCCCTGTTCTTTAAGTCTGAAATGTAGCCATAGACATTGCTAAACATGTTGTGCAGAAATATGCTAAGCATGATTTGCACTCTAATATCTTGTGACTCTTGTCATCATTTTGAAAGGAAATGTCACACACCTGGCATTTCCATGCTTCAGCCTCCTCCTCCCCATCTTCCTCTAGTCCCTGTCCAGTTGATGCACTGCTCCTATGACTCTTCTTCGGTCTCCCAGGTCCAGGTTTGCCGCTGGTCCTTGCCACAGAGCCACTCTCATCCTGTTTCTCGTGATCATCACCATTTTCTTTATCACTTCTCTGTCTGATTTTCTTCATCAGTGAAGAATTTTTTTTTCTGATCAATTAATTGAATTTAATTAATTAGAAGAATAATAATTTACTATCTAACTGTTGACTTGACTGTCCCACTCTGGTTTTTTCCTCAGTATTTAAACAAAGCTCACAACAAAATGGTCTCACTTACCGTGAATTGAAATTCCATCTGCCAACTTTGATAGTCAATATTTGCCTTTCTAGGCAGTAATCGGCTTCAAAGCACCCCCCAGGGCCCTCTCTGAGTCTTTATCTCCAGAGTATATCGCAAATTTATCTTTGGGTCCTCTCAAAACCTCCTCTTTGAGGTTTTTTCTTTGCAGCTCACTTTCCAAATTTCCAGCCACCATAAATGATCAACTCATAATACTCCCATTTGTTCCAGTTTGGTTGTTCCCAGTAAGCCATAATGGGTCGAAATCAAAGAAGTTGCAACCAGGGTGAGTTTCTCCATGCTCTTTGCTCATTCTGCATGATCATACCTTTTTTTTCCTAGGACAAACCACAACAGCACCACTTGGAGGAAATGTTCGGGGTAGGGGAAGAGGTCGTGGAAGGGGCCGAGGACGAGGACGAGGGAAGGGCAGAGGGAGGGGAAGGGGAAGGGGGGCAACAGCAGAGGAGGTGAGCGCTTCATCCCCTCCTCAGGTTCCAGAGGTAACGCAGGATCAGCCAGAACCTGTGCTTAACAAGCCAGACCCAGTTGCTGATCAGCCAGGTCCAGTTAATCAGCCAGACCCAGTTAACCAGCCAGACCCAGTTGCCGATCAGCCAGGTCCAGTTAATCAGCCAGACCCGGTTGCTGATCAGCCTGGTCCAGTTAATCAGCCAGACCCAGTTAACCAGCCAGACCCAGTTGCCGATCAGCCAGATCCAGTTAATCAGCCAGACCCGGTTGCTGATCAGCCAAATCCAGTCATCCAGCAGATAGACGTTGTTTCAGATAAAGCAACTGTGAAGAAGTCAACACCTGATGAAGTCAATATTGTGGATGCCCCCATGAAGGCTGAGACGGTAAGGGGATCTCACTTCACAATTAAACAAGCACCAAACAATTATTTCCTCTTTATAGATCGCAGAAAAAGCTTCTCCTGAAACCAAGGAGACTAGGAGCCATATCTCTGAGGCTACTGAAGATAAACCCAATGATTTCCAGGATAAAGGTTCCGATTCATTCATGGATTTCCAGGAAGAAGAGGAGTTTGAACCAGATTATGAGGATGACGGTGGGCATCACATTGAGGAAGAGGAGGTATATGACGAGCAAGAACAGGAGGATGAAGAGGAGGAAAGGGATGATTCCATCAATATCATAGATAAAGCTTTAGGTAACGAAGAGGAAGGTACGAAATTTGTCATGAAGAAATTCTTGGAGTCAGAAGGCTCACCCACGCCAGTCGAGGAAGGGGAGAAGAAGCTTCTGACGGCTGCGGATATCATCAAACGACACACTGGTGGAACACCTCAGGAAGAAACACCTCCACCGATAAAGAGGAAAATCATTTTGCGACCTCCACGCACTGTGGTGGTGCCGAATCTAAAAACATCCAAACCCATCATTGATCAAGCTAAAAGAGTTGCTGTTCCACAAGAGAAGACGCTCACTGTTAAATTGCCGGACTCATTCAAGCATTTCATGCATCTCTCACAATCGCTTGGGTCTAAGATGCCTGAAGCAGCAGATGCAAGAAAAAATATCATTGATAAAAGTCACTCAGTCCCAAATAACACCACTCCCTCAAATTCAAATCTTGGTGCCCCAGCGAATGAAAACAGATCAATTTCCAATGCTTTACTGAAGGATGCGGTTGTGACACCTATTCCTGTTACTGCTCGTCTTGGGCCAGCCAAGACGACCCCTGTTCAGGTCAAACCTATGCAGGAGACTGTTGCACCTCATCTTATGAAGCTGAAGACGTCTCAAGTTCCCCCTCTCCAGGCATCACAGAATTCTGGAAAGGTTGTGCTGTCTGCTCCTAAAATGGTCACTCAGACTGTATCAAATCAAACTTGTCCACCAGCCAAAGCTGCCCAAACTAGCTCTCCTAAAGTAGGTCCTCCAATGAAAGCTGCCCAAACTAGCTCTCCTAAAGTAGGTCCTCCGATGAAAGCTGCCCAAACTAGCTCTCCTAAAGCAGGTCCTCCTTTGAAAGCTGCCCAAACTAGCTCTCCAAATGTAGGTCCTCCATTGAAAGCTGCCCAAACTAGCTCTCCAAAAGTAGGTCCTCCGATGAAAGCTGCCCAAACTAGCTCTCCAAAAGTAGGTCCTCCTTTGAAAGCTGCCCAAACTAGCTCTCTTAAAGTAGGTTCTCCGATGAAAGCTGCCCAAACTAGCTCTCCTAAAGTAGGTCCTCCGATGAAAGCTGCCCAAACTAGCTCTCCTAAAGTAGGTCCTCCGATGAAAGCTGCCCAAACTGGTCCTCCCAAAGTTGGTTCTACTGCTAAGGTTGCCCCAACTGGTCCTACTAAAGTTGGTCCTGTTAAGGCTGCCCAAACTGGCCCTCCCAAAGTTGGTCAACCTGCCCAAACTAACTCTCCCAAAGTTGGTCTTCCTGCTAAGGCTGCCCAAACTGGCCCTCCCAAAGTTGGTCAACCTGCCCAAACTAACTCTCCCAAAGTTGGTCTTCCTGCTAAGGCTGCCCAAACTGGCCCTCCCAAAGTTGGTCAACATGCCCAAACTAACTCTCCCAAAGTTGGTCCTCCTAA
>KB294684.1:6899-29512 GCA_000328365.1 Capitella teleta | reverse complement strand
ATAAAAGTCACTCAGTCCCAAATAACACCACTCCCTCAAATTCAATCTTGGTGCCCCAGCGAATGAAAACAGATCAATTTCCAATGCTTTACTGAAGGATGCGGTTGTGACACCTATTCCTGTTACTGCTCGTCTTGGGCCAGCCAAGACGACCCCTGTTCAGGTCAAACCTATGCAGGAGACTGTTGCACCTTATCTTATGAAGCTGAAGACGTCTCAAGTTCCCCCTCTCCAGGCATCACAGAATTCTGGAAAGGTTGTGCTGTCTGCTCCTAAAATGGTCACTCAGACTGTATCAAATCAAACTTGTCCACCAGCCAAAGCTGCCCAAACTAGCTCTCCTAAAGTAGGTCCTCCAATGAAAGCTGCCCAAACTAGCTCTCCTAAAGTAGGTCCTCCGATTAAAGCTGCCCAAACTAGCTCTCCTAAAGCAGGTCCTCCAATGAAAGCTGCCCAAACTAGCTCTCCTAATGTAGGTCCTCCAATGAAAGCTGCCCAAACTAGCTCTCCAAAAGTAGGTCCTCCTTTGAAAGCTGCCCAAACTAGCTCTCCAAAAGTAGGTCCTCCTTTGAAAGCTGCCCAAACTAGCTCTCTTAAAGTAGGTTCTCCGATGAAAGCTGCCCAAACTAGCTCTCCTAAAGTAGGTCCTCCGATGAAAGCTGCCCAAACTAGCTCTCCTAAAGTAGGTCCTCCGATGAAAGCTGCCCAAACTGGTCCTCCCAAAGTTGGTTCTACTGCTAAGGTTGCCCCAACTGGTCCTACTAAAGTTGGTCCTGTTAAGGCTGCCCAAACTGGCCCTCCCAAAGTTGGTCAACCTGCCCAAACTAACTCTCCCAAAGTTGGTCTTCCTGCTAAGGCTGCCCAAACTGGCCCTCCCAAAGTTGGTCAACCTGCCCAAACTAACTCTCCCAAAGTTGGTCTTCCTGCTAAGGCTGCCCAAACTGGCCCTCCCAAAGTTGGTCAACCTGCCCAAACTAACTCTCCCAAAGTTGGTCCTCCTACTAAGGCTGCCCAAACTGGCCCTCCCAAAGTTGGTCAACCTGCCCAAACTAACTCTCCCAAAGTTGGTCCTCCTGCTAAGGCTGCCCAAACTGGCCCTCCCAAAGTTGGTCAACCTGCCCAAACTAACTCTCCCAAAGTTGGTCTTCCTGCTAAGGCTGCCCAAACTGGCCCTCCCAAAGTTGGTCAACCTGCCCAAACTAACTCTCCCAAAGTTGGTCCTCCTGCTAAGGCTCCCCAAACTGGCCCTCCCAAAGTTTGTCCTACTGCTAAGGTCGCCCCAACTGGTCCTACTAAAGTTGGTCCTGTTAAGGCTGCCCAAACTGGCCCTCCCAAAGTTGGTCAACCTGCCCAAACTAACTCTCCCAAAGTTGGTCCTCCTGCTAAGGCTCCCCAAACTGGCCCTCCCAAAGTTGGTCAACCTGCCCAAACTAACTCTCCCAAAGTTGGTCCTCCTACTAAGGCTCCCCAAACTGGCCCTCCCAATGTTGGTCCTATTGCTAAGGTCGCCCCAACTGGTCCAACCAAAGTTGGTCCTACTGCCAAGGTAGCCCATACTGGCTCTCCCAAAGTTGGTCCTCCAGCCAAACCTGCCCAAACTGGCTCTCCCAAAGTGTGTCCTGCTAAGGCTCTCCTAACCGGTCCTACCAAAGTTGTTCTTCCTGCTATGACTGCCCCAAGTGGTCCTCTCAAAGTTGGTCCTTCCGTGAAAGCTGCCCAAACCAGTTCACCCAAAGTTGGTCCCCCTGCTAAAGTTGTCCAACCTAGTTCTCCATTTGGGACTACCCAGCCAGGCCCCTCCAAAGCATCCCAATTTGTCCCCCCTCCTAAAAATGTCCCATCAGCTAGACCTGAGCACTCAACTAATGGTAGCCCTGCTGCTAATGTTGCTAATGCTGACAAGAAACCTGCTAGCTCTTGTCTAGGACCTCCAGTGCAGAATCCTACCAACATTCTCACCAAACCCTCATCGCAGCTTCATACACACCCAAAAACTTTGATGCCTGCAAAAGATTCTTCAGGCTCTAATATTCAGTCTGAGTCACTCCATGTGAAGCCTATCACTGCAGGGACAAAGCCCTCAAGTGCAGCTCCTCCTAGATCCTCCTCACAGCCGGTTGTAACCAAGCCTCAGAATCAGAAAGGACATGTCAAAACAGGACTTTCACTCCCAACCAATCCGATGCAAATGTTGTCGAAAGTGGCTGAAATTTCTGCATCAGGTTCACCATCAAATACTGTTGCTTCCAAGAAAATTGCCCCCAAGGTTAGCATGCCTGTCGTGGCTTCTAAACCACAGGCTGTTAAAGATGAACACTCTGGGCCTGCATTAGCGAGTGCAGTTGCCAGTCATTCAGTGCCATCTGTTCCTATAAGCACCCCTCCTGTGATCTCTAAGGCGAGATCTATTGAAGGCGATAACAGACGTCCCTTATCTCACAATGCAGAACCTCATCAGCAAGCGAACTCACTGAAGAGAAAACCTGTGGAGCACTTTGCTGATGTCTCCAAGAAGTCTAAAGTTGAGACTTCAGCTGAGACTATTATACCGAGCGTTGAAGCTAAGAATACAGAGGCGCCCACAGACACGTCTGAAGAGGTCTCTGTTAAACGAACTGCTCCTCCTGTGGAGGTCATAGCCGCTAAGAAAGCCAAGGTCAGTGAGGAAGGGGAGCAGAATCCTTCGAATGTGGAAGGTAAGCGTACCGTGAAGAAGGTCTATACTGTGCGGGCTCGTCGTACTGGCACCGGCAGCCTTCAGGTGGTTCAAGTTTTGAATGAATCGTCTGAGAGCTCAGCCGCAGGCCCTAAGGCTGCTCCAAATGTGCAAGTTGTTAAGCCTCAGCAGCAGAAAACAAGTGGAAATCCAACGTGAGTGTACTTGCACTGTTATATTCACTTATTTTTATATCCGGTTCTAATTGTAGTGTCATGGAGTTCACTTATCCAAGGCGTCCACCGAATCTTCCCGTTGATGTGGGTGTGCCGGTTAACAGCCATGCTTTGAGTGCGGAGAGCTCTCGGCCGCAGTGTCTGGTGCGTAGGAGTAGCGCTGAGGGACGACCCCTGGTTGACCCAGTTGCGGTTCAAGAGGCAGCAAATGTCAAAGCTGCTGTGAAGGAAACTCCGGAGTTACTCAACAAAACGTATGCGATGATGATGCGTAAACAGATGGAAGAACAGAAGCCAAGCCCCAGTGTGAAAGTAGAGCTATATTCTAAAGAATACAATGTGCTTATCAAGCCATCGTGGTCCAAAGACACTCGAGGCCGGCAATTGGAACACCAAGTAATTCGGATGAGAGTGAGTTTACCTTGCACTATTGAGTCATATTTTCACTTTTTGCTTTTTTTTTTCTTCTTCCTTGCAGAAAATGGCAACATTTCAGCAGTATGATAAACTAGGAGAATTTCTTTACCAGACCTCGCTTAAGTATCAACAATCTACGCCCATGTATCTGACCAGATATGTTGACTGCTTCACAAAGCATCAAGCATCGAAAGCCACAAACATGGCCAGCACTTTCATTATTGATCGGAAATTTGTCGATTTTGTTCAGGGCTACGAAGCGGCAAAGAAAGAAGATCAATTAATCGGTGAGAGACTTTAATTATTGTAGAATCCCTCATGATTTTCTATCATTTGCAGGTCTTGAGCCAGTTGATCAGCGACGACTCGCGATTGTAGCCCTGGCACTGATCCAGCACTGCGTAGAATGCAATGACTGGGGAGAGGCGTACCTCCTTCTCTTCTATCTGCATCAACGGTCGATTCGATTTGTTAATTGCGGCCTGCTGAGTGCGTCAGAAATCTCAGTGCTCGTGGCTGCAATTCTAGTCAAAACGAACCATATTGAGGACATGGAGCGCGTCCTCCATTTGGCAGATTATTTCCGACCAATCACGCCCAACGATCGCTCGTTGATTCAGAATCGTTTAGCTGCATTAAGCACAACAATTGAGGTCCTACAGGGTGCCGTGCGCTTTGGTGAGCTGTCTATTAGCGTTCAGGAAGTTGTAGCACGCACGATGGTGCTTATCTTCAACCACTTGACGGATCAGCATGAGCACGGTAAGTCAATGTATGATAGAAAATGCCACTGAGTTATTGTGGGTTCTGGTTATGGGTTTTGTTTTTTGTTCTATTTTGTTTTGTTTTGTGAAATTCATATTAAATTTGGCTGGTGCTAACTTTCTTCCTATGATTTCATTCAGATTGTAAGATGGTGGAATCCTATTCTGAAGTTATCGGTGAGCTCTCCCCAACCACTTGCGTATTGTGGGCATATTTCTCTTGACGATTTCTTTTAATTTCAGATTTGAACGGTCTGCTTTTTGACCTTATGGAGTTTTGTTTGGAGCATGAGTTCGTGCTGTGCCTGTCGCTGCTCTCCCAGCGTTTGATGCATTTCCGGGAAATATCGTGCCCAGCCTGGCTGGCTCAGCGTGCCATGCGCTTCATGTACGCTCGACGTAACGAAAACGACTTCTTCCTTGCCACTCTGAACCTTGTGCACTTGGCTTGTCGTGTTGGCGTTTTTCCTGATAACTTGGATTGTTTGCAGGAGGAGTTCAAGGGAACCCAGGGAGTGGTGACTCTCTGGTCGTGCATGAGCAATGAAGAGATGTACCTGCTGGTCCATACTTTCCTCTTTGACCTGGTGCAGTTGGTTGATGATGTGACCGGCCGGGCATTTTTCCTCTCCTTGCGTGTTGAGGAGGTTCCTGAGGAGTTTGCCAACTGCTGCGAGAGGATGGTAGGCGACAGCGCCACCATTGAGGGTGCCAAGAAGCGACTGGAAGGCCTGCTTCGCGATGGCTTCCAACCTGCCCTGCACTGGCAAGCCAGTCCTGAAGGCGGTTACGCCATCTTACCAAGGGCTACGTCAGCCTACCTTACCTCCATTCCACGCCTTGAGCTGAGTGTTCCCAAACGAGCACCTACGCCACCTGCCCCTAAGCCTCTACCCAAGGAGCGCAGCTTTGAACCTCCTCAGCATAAAAGCAAAGTGGTGTACGGTCAGGATCTTTCATTTGGCCAGAAGAAGTCATCGAAGCAACAGACATTCAGCTCCTCTGTGGGCCTAAGCAGTGGCAATCCATTCGAGTCCATCGTGACAGATGCGACTACTATTATGCATGAGAAGTCTAGGACTCATGTGCAGAATAACTCGAGAGACAGTTACCTCCAAGATAGGCCGCGTATCCAAAATGCTCCTCCCTTCCCTCATCAGCCCCAGCTGATTTACCGTGACCAATCATTACCCAGAGGCCAAGCTGTAGCGCTCCTGCCTCCCGAACCTTCCAACTTCGCTTCTCCCTCAAGATTACAATCCGAGGTTGCGTCACGAGAAGTCTCGAGAAATTTCAGTCCTGATAACCGCCGCCTCCTTCCGGTCGTGCCCCAAGAGAGGAGTACCTCTATGCTCCATCCTGATTACTCATCTAATCCTCGCACGAATCATTTGCACCAACCAGATGCTTTTTCTTCCCCTGAGACAGGCTCTGTAGCCAATCTGACCCTTTCTCCTTTTACCGCTGACCCTCCCAATTGGAACCCTACTTTCCCACGCAGACCTCCCGATGCACCCGACAGTCGGCTGCAGCAGAATCCTGACCAAGCGCATCGGAATCAACAACCACAGAACTCCTTCTCCAGAGGTACTGACTTGAAAACCATTTAATAATACTACAACTCATTTTTTCCCACAGAGCCTGCGCAGCCGTTCCACAATTCAGGTAACCCTCAGCGATCACGGTCGCCGCCTCCGCCGATGCCCTCCCGCCCCTTCCAGCCAGCTCCTCCTCAGTCAATGATGTCAACTGAGCTGACGATGCGAGTGAAGGAAGCGATTCAGCAGCGCCTTCAGTTCCACCTGCGAGAGGGAAACATCCCCTGCCAGCCTAGCACAGAGGTGTTTCACATATTGTGTGATATGTTTCTGCGTATGCATCAGGGAGAGACTGTCTTGTCTGATGCGCTCTTTGCTAGTCTTGTAAGCTATGTTGATAGTGAGATTCAGAAGATGACCTCACAGCACTAGTTGTTTTTATTTATGAAATATGCATGTTGAAAATTTTTGGGTTTTATTTCCCAAGGTAAGTTTGGGATTATCATCTCCCGTCACCTTCTCTCTCCTTCGAGGAATCTTGTTATGATGTTTTGTATTCATTGAGCGCTTTGTCATATTTCTTGTGTTGATCGTGCATTTATTTGTTCTTATATGATGATCTTGACTCTGAATAAATATTGTTTTAGCGTCAGGCGATGCATTTTATTCTTATTTTTAGATTAACGTATTCAGTGAGTCCTCTATATTGCGTATACAAAAGTATTAATCTTATATTACATAATCACTAGTACATGTAGTTGGTGTGGTGAGTTCCTCTTATAATATAAATACAAATTAATAATATTTCTTAAACTGCACTTCTGATAAAATCACTCATTGGGCGTTAACAGTGAATAAACCTGGTGGAAATGAAATAATAAAATCATGAATGATGAATGAAATGATCATGTTGCTTGGTTAAAAAGTAACCTCTGCAAGCTAGTTGGTTATGAAGTTACATTGTCACAATTATCCCTAATTATATTAGGGGCCACAATGGACCAATATACACAGACTGCTTGAACAGGACGGGCCCAAGAAACCCGGTGAATACCCTGTCGCCACCCAGAAACCTACTGGAAAGAGGCTCCGCTGCACGGGCCAAAAACTTCAGCAAAAAATGGCCTTATACTACCGGTACGTATACCGGTAATACATTACTAGTAAAAAAAAAAAAGATAAATAAATAAATAAATAAATAAATAAATAAATAAATAAATAAATAAATAAAGGGGGGAATAATAATATAATAATAACTTTATTTCTTAAACGCTTAAATCACATAAAATAATTGTTCAGATGCGTGTTTATATACATGTAAAAACAAGATAAAACAATTACAAACATAAAACATGAAATGCATGAAATAGTTCAGCAAACATAAGATGATCGAAATAGATAAGTCTTCAAATATTAAGGCAGTTTATAACTTTACATGTACATGCATAGACATTTTAACCTATTAAGCACGATGTAAAAGTATATGTATTGCTACCTCTATGTGTGCACTACGTATGTACCTTTATATATATTATATCCTCGTGGCCCAGCAAATGAATGCAATATTTCCGAGGTCGGCCAGCTTTTGCTGTGGGATCTACACCTTACTAGAAAACCATGCCAAACCGCGCTCACGGTACATGATGAAGATTTACCAGTAATGAATAATCTAGAGAATTTAAGTTCTAAAGAATTGTTATTTGCATGAAAGCAATCTTATCTGAACGTTCCCTCCCTAAGTGATGCGCATCGAATGATGCGTCCTTAGTGGGCAGTGCAAGCGTTCGACGTTCCGATTGGCTGAGCAGACAGCGCCCACAAGATATAAGCCAATCACGCGCTGGGTCGTTCTCTCTTAAGCTCAGCTTCAGACAAACGCCGAAAACATGGTGAGAAACCAAGTCATGTTTTACCAAATTTCTATCATTCAACGCATTGTTTGTCATGCACAATATCCTAAAATCGATTTATGATCTTTTCAGACTTCCTACACCGACAAAGGACCGAAGGTTAGTTCTTTATTCACTCTGAAATTCAGCCTGAAAGTTAGCTTATGATGTTAATGGGTCGATGTGACCTTCATCCCCTGTGTACACTGCGTACGTTGGCATGTTTCGCCATCGTATATTGTTGTGTAATGTGTTTCATTGCTGGTCGACGCTGATACGGTATTATATCTCAATCGCACGCGTGGTGCAATTCGTGTGCATATGTCACTAAGTCTGTTTCGATAATACTCTGACGTGGAGTCCTGGACAAGTCTGATTTATGAGCTGTCATTACGCCGTCTGAGAGCACCGATCAGTATTCATTGTCGCCTTCAATGGGCCACGATAATAATTATTACTCTTGGCGCCCTTTCACCTCTCATCAGCACAATATTATGCTACAGCTCTAGTTGTTCCTATTGTATTATTCTCTGTCCTTATGTGGTGCATATGCTGATGCGCAGTGTATTCAATTAGTTAAGCCATCTTAATTATATCTAATAAAATTCCAAACCAATGAAATTAATTGAATATATATGATTAGTGATAGTAATTCATTATACTTTTAACTGAATAGAGTGAATTCATCCAAAAAGGGGTAAAAGAATACTACCGATAGTACTGATTATCACAGAGATATCAACTTATTTTATTACAGTTGGTAAAATTAGGTTAGATTCTGGGTTTTTATCACTAATTGTGAGCTTCCAGTTTTGTAATTATTATGTAAAAACCTCTGTTGGAAAATCTGCTGGCATTTTAGCTAATGTTCTCTTCATTGCAATTAGTATTCACAAGTTGGCCAAGCATCAAATTCCCCTTTCAGCCTAAAACTAGCACATTCTTTTTCACCCCGAAAGCCTTCATTTTTCCCCCATGCAATGAGCGTGAGGTCACCTTAGCCATAAAATAGGTAACTCCTGCTGCGCATTACGAGAATCAGCTGTTTACTTTCAAACAACCGTCAATTATCCAAACCGAAAATCTATTACACTAGCTGTCTAGTATTTATAATTATTCCCGAGTGATATATTAACTGTGAACCTTCATTACTAGAAAAAAAAAAAAAAAAAAAAAAAAAGTAAAAAAGTGTTATTATATGATATTCAAGAAGAATGAATTCTGCCTTCAGGTAAAGGAGCGTAATGACCTTGTAATGTCTACCCCAGTATTCAAGTGTTTGTGTACCCTCTGAGAAATGAAGCTCACAAAAAATTGTATCTGGCACAGAACCAGTTCACACTGGAAGGATTAGTAATTTTTATTTGTCTCACTAATCTTGGCATCAGACCAAATTTCTCAAGTGCACAGCTTAGTTGAAGATGAGCGAAATTAATCAATAAAATATGTGAATGCTCAATATTAACCTTGTATGGCTTTGACTTGCTGTAACATATCAAAGGACTTAATATATATTGATTTATATGATATTCTTGTACGTTTATAACTATGCTTATAGATTATCTCAATTTTTGTGAATGAAAGATCAAGTGTGTGATTTCTTAGTAAAATGCACCCCTGGGCTGTTGAAATTTTTGTGTAATTAATGAATTATCAATCACGCATGTTTTTTTCTCTTCTCTGATGCATTATTTTACTTATTAAATTTTATTTTTATTTTTGTTTTTCCTTTGATGCTGTACATATTCTATTTTTCTTGTTCAAAATTCTTAGATTACCAGATTTTACTAAGATTTTTTTCTCTCTCTCTTTTTTTTTTTTTGCTCTTCCTTTTTTCATGGTTATCGTCTTATCATTCTTATGACGTATACCGGTAATTTTATATTGGCTTCTACAATACCAAGTAATGTAGTATGAGGGGGATATATATGTGTGTTTTATGGGCCCTTTCCATATAAGTGTCTCATTTCCTCTTGTGTGTCTTTGATTTTGTGCCTTTATCTTGTTTGTGAATTTACGAGTGCTGTGTCAAGTGACTCCTTGAAGGTTGTCTTCACTCATGGCTGACGAAACGTGCTCACCGTTTTAAAATGTCGAAAGACCATTTTAGCAGTTTTTAATTATGTGTCTGTCTTCACTAAACCTCAAGGTCAATTTCTAGAACTAAAATTTTTTTTTTTTTAGCATTAGTGTTTATGGCAATTAAGCACAGTTCATATCTCTCAGAATTAAGATGGGCCAAATCGATATAAAAGGCACTCTTATTAATAAATTAGCATCTGGCGTGAAGTCTTACTTCCATTCACCATATTGACACCTTTTCTTTCCTTCAGCCGGAAGCAGGCAAATTCTTGCGTTTTGACCATGTCACATTCTGGGTGGGAAATGCCAAACAAGTGAGTACTTCCTCCTCCCCAACTCACAGCATCCCTATGACCCTTTCTCCAGGCTGCATCTCACTACTGCACACGCCTCGGTTTCAAGCACTTTGCGTACAAAGGTCTGGAGACGGGCTCCCGCGATGTTGCATCCCACGTCATCAAGCAAAACAACGTGCGTCTCCAACCCTTTCATCGCATCCTGCCATTAACTTCTATTGTTTCCAGATCATTTTTGTTTTCGCTTCTCCCTTGGAGCCTAACAAGCCCAAAGGTGACTGAGTGCACTTTATTTGTTGTCCGTTAAATAAATTGTATTTCTACACCTGCAGAGATGATGGATCATTTGACGCTGCATGGTGATGGCGTGAAAGACGTCGCATTTGAGGTTGAAGATATGGCCGCTATTTTCAAGACTGCTGTGGAGCGTGGGGCGTCCGTCGTGAGGGAACCCTGGGAAGAGAAGGATGAGTTTGGCACGGTCAAGTACGCCATCGTGCGCACTTATGGAGACACCACGCATACGTTTGTAGATCGTGCCGACTACAAGGGTACCTTCCTTCCTGGTTTCACTCCCTCTAAGGTCATTGACCCCCTGGATTCACTCCTGTGAGTCATGATTTGTGGTATCATCTATTTCCTATAATTTCCATTTTCTTACTCAGCCCGGATTGTCTTCTGCAAGAGACGGATCATATTGTGGGCAACCAGCCTGATCTAGAAATGACCAACGCAGTTGAATGGTCAGTGAAATCTCATTTCAGTGCACTGGATGACCTCTTTTTTGCTTGCAGGTATGAGCGCAACCTCATGTTCCACCGTTTCTGGTCTGTTGACGACAAAATGATGCACACGGATTACTCTGCCCTGCGCTCAATTGTGGTCACCAATTACGAGGAAACCATCAAAATGCCGATCAACGAACCAGCTCCCGGGAAGCGCAAGTCTCAGATTCAGGAGTACGTCGACTATTATGGAGGGGCTGGAGTGCAGCACATTGCAATGTCCACTCCCGATATCATTGCTTCAGTCAGTTGTGAACTATTATGTTATTTCAATGTAATGTACTCATCATCATAGATTAAAAATATGCGGGCCAGAGGACAGGTCTTCTTAGAGGTTCCGGATAAGTATTACGACAACTTGGAGGAGAGACTCAAAACGTCACCTATCAAGGTCAAAGAGGACATGCAGGAGGTAGGCACTAGTAGCCCATCTCTTCCACACTATCTAATTTTTATTTTTCAGCTCCGCAGATTGAAGATCCTGGTTGATTTCGATGACAAGGGATACCTTCTCCAGATCTTCACAAAACTCATGCAAGATCGACCGACTCTTTTCCTTGAGGTCATCCAACGCTTTAACCATCAGGTTTGTAATTGATAATTTAAACCATTATTACTGATTCAAACTCCTTTCTCAGGGTTTTGGTGCTGGTAACTTCAAGTCTCTTTTCGAGGCTATCGAAACCGATCAAGCAGAGAGAGGCAACTTGTAAAATCGCATTCCGTTTGATATTTAGCAGGGGAAACGTCGTCTCTTAGAAAGAGTTTCGGCATTTTCTGAAATTTTTCTCACATTACTTTTACAGTCTTCCTTTTTCTCTTGTGCCATTTCTAAATTAACCAAATTGTTCTTGAACCACAGAATTCTATCTCAGGTATATATATCAAGAATTTTTCAGTTTTGATTGAAGAAAAGATATTAATAATTTCTCCCTTGAGATGTAACCAGGGTTACATGCTCATAATGCACTTATCTCGTGCAAGAGGTAAAGATTTGTCTCGCAATTTGTTATAATATGACCTGGTCAAAAAATGTTCTCGCTTGCATGTATTCAATGACGTTGAATGTATCACTTTGCTCTTCTCAGCCCGTGGGCAGCTATGAATCATGGGATATTTAGTTCTTTATATATAAATATATTCATATAATGTATTCACATATCATCTTAAGGTCTACTCACTCACGAATTTCACCTTTTTTTTTAACCTGATTTTTTTGACCTTGACGAAGGTTCTGTTGAAAATATTATGTAGTATGCTATACTATGCTATGTGTACTAAGATGACTCTGTTTTTCTGTTTGACAATGTTGATTTTTTTATCCTACTCTAATGTACTTCCGAGGTTTGTGCTTATGATTCTTGGGGCATTTTCTGATAGCAGTGTTGGGATTGAATGGTTGTGCAGTTTGGATTCGCTAACTAATAAAGTTTAATGAGTTTATTGTGCTTTTTTTTTTCTTCTCTTTTTTTTTTGATTTCTCAACCTCCTTTGTCACAAATGATTCTGTATACTCCCTGTGAGATCATCGTTTCCAACATTTATATCCTATGATAAGGCTAATATATTAATGTCTCAAGTACTTTTCACGGTCGCAAATAGTTCTGAAATAATTTTGAATAATTTTTTTGTTTTCTTTATTTTTACGCAGAAGCAGTGTTATGAGAATTCTTTAGTTATAAACAATTTCAATTTAGCCAAATTTAGAAATTTGTCTAAATAATTTTATTCTGCCGCTCAAAATACTACTCTTCTTGAGTTATTTACTTTATGTTGCATTCGATTGCTTGATGAGACTGCTGACATGCTTATAATAAAATTCAACTTATTATTTTGTGCAAATTAAATACTTTGGTTGGAAATCGTATTCCTTTCGAACATCACACTGTAACGGTTCTGCGGCTCTACCACTCTTGTTAAATGTACAAATGTTACAAGGCAATTCAAAGCTGTCGATTCCGTCACCACATTGTTAACTAGCCTACCGGACCAATCGGACCATGCAGTCACGGCCCCCAGTCTCCAGTCATTCAAAAACAGGCTGGACTCCCACTGGAGAGACCTACCTTTATTAGCATTACAACATTTGAATGGGAACATGATTCCGTGCATTCACGCTAGCTAAACTTTCTGGGTCCAAGAAGCATAAGCGCAAGATCTGGTCATGGAGGCGGAAAGCCTGCGACCAGAAGCACATCAATTCACCAATCCAACACTAGTAATTACGACCCTGCATCGTAGCGTGCTTTAGTTTTTCACAAATAGTCATCGTAATCACGTTATGAATATTAAAAGTTATCTTTTGTAGCTGTAGCAGCCACTTATCTTTTATTTGGGTTTTATTCTTATAATATTTATATAATTACGACGCTGTTGCGCGCTTTCTTTTCCACTCATAGTCATCGACTCCTATTTCCACGAGTAGCCATAATCTGTGGGGATGATACGGCCTACTTATTATCAATATTGTACAGGCTCGGTGCGAGACTATACATCAACTCATAATCGTGCGCAGTTTAATTCGCGTGATGCTAATTATTATTGTGTTCTTATGCTGACGGATCCTCGACGGCTCGGCGAGATTTCTTTCACTCCAAATTGGGCCAACATGAGCGGCTGTGCGACCCCTGCTGGCATACGTTACCAGTGGTTACCGCCATTATTGTCCCTTTTCTATCCGATGGCGGCCCGTTTCGGCAGACAGACATGCACATTTATTGCCACCTAACATGTTACCCACATAAATATACCAAACTTTTACCGGAGAATACTGAATAACAGATTACCTTAGTAATTACATGATATTATATGTAGGCCTACTTGCTCCTTGTGGGGGTGAATTCATAATGCGCGATCTCAATTATAACGTTATGATTGAGAAACATAGCTTCTCTTACAATAATAATGTTATCACTGAGAAATCATAACGTAAGATAGAGCTACATAACATCTGGAATTTCTTAAAATGAATTTATTATTTATAACTTAATTTATTAACTTGGATTTAGATGCATTTAGCCCCAATGTATTTGAAACAAGTTTCAACAACATTTCTACTGCTTTTACGATCCGCGCACTTCTAACAATTGCACTTCATAATGTAATTTCCATTAATTCGTCATACCTTTTAGACCTACCTTTGATGCGGGCGGTGACAGCTGTCAAAAGGGGAAGGGAAATCCTGATCTAAATTGTTACAAGTAAACAGAATAATCCACGATCGCTTCACGTTTATAAATCATCGGCGATACAGGGCTCTACCTTTACTGTCATTGCCATACTGGATTGGTTGTGCTGCCAGGATGGCCGCTCGGTCCAATTTGCGAAATTCAGTTTCAGGTGATAATTAAATTAACAAAAATAATTATAATAATTAAGCTTATTAAATTATATCATATAGTATGATATACGGATACTATCGGATCGGCTTACTTCAGTGTACTATAATGATAATACATGTACTTATAATACTACACTGTATATAGTTTCCTAGCTCCCCAAGCCGTAGCGTGTGGGAACTACTCCGCTACCCTAACCCTTGGGGAGCTAATAGTTTCCCAGATAGCATTCACTACAAGATAACAAGTAGTAGTACTGATTCTAAATTTAGTGACTAAATTAAATGACTAAGTGCTTAAATTACCAGATTAATATCTGAAACCTCTAGCCTAACATCTCTGTTAGCTTAGAGGCTAGAGCACAGGAGTCTCACCTGCACATGATGCCAAATGAAGTAATGGCTTAATTTTCATTCATATCTGGATATATGATCACCATACCATATTATGACTTCAGATGACAGCATGGATGTCACTCGTAAGAAGCGGGACATGTTGAAGATGTACTACGGCCATTCACAAGAGGCGCTGCAGGATCAAGGGGCTGCTACGGCCGATCCATGCAACATCAATGGCGCTCACTTTGAACCAGATATTTACCTGGGGAAGCTCCTGAAGGAGAGATCTCTAGGAGAATTAATGGACAAGGAAACAGAAATGGTACGGCACATCAAGGCTCTTGATAGCGACATGCAGACACTGGTCTATGAAAACTACAATAAGTTCATCTCGGCTACGGACACAATACGCAAGGTTTGCACTCGTGCGTAAATTGCATGCATCAAAAGTCTTGAAATTTTTCTCCAGATGAAGAATGACTTCCGTAAGATGGAGGATGAGATGGATCATCTCGCGACAAACATGGCTGCCATCACAGAGTTCAGCGGCACCATAAGTAACACTCTTCAAGACCGAAGGCAACAGATTACTAAATTAGCAGGCGTACACACTCTGCTGAAGAAGGTATTGAGTGGGTGTTTGCTTCGTGATTCTCATCTTATCGTGTTTCTTGTGCACAGCTGCAATTTCTGTTTGAGCTGCCAACTCGTTTAAAGAAGTGTATTGAGATGGAAGCATATAGTCAAGCTGTGAGGTAGATATGAATATTATGTAATAATAATTTATAACTATATGTTTCCTTTCTGCATGCAGATACTACACAAAATCACGCAAGGTTTTGCACCAGTATCAACACATGCCTTCCTTCCAAGGGATTCAAGCTGATTGTCAACTCCATGTGGATGCGCTACGTGAAAAACTTCGCAGTAAATTCCACGATAAGAATGTAACTGGTTTATCACCTGGATTCTCATGTTTAATTTCGTTATTTTTTTCTGTAAAGTCATGTCCAAAAGAACTTGCTGAATGTGTTGACCTTCTTCTGCAACTAAATGAACCCGCTGAGACCTTATGCCAAGATTTTCTCTCCCAGTCAGTTCATTCATCTGCTCTTCAACCTAGTGAACACACCGTAATCTTTCAGTGCCCGGCATAGACTGGACGAGGACCTAGAGTTCCTGGACCGACAACTCCGGCTCCACACAGGAGAGGAAGTTGATGACACTGGTAGACCCTCTGAAGTCCTCTTGGCGCCAAAGATGGTGGGGTCAAATGTGAAAGTGATCATTCTGATCACCGTGAAATCGCGTGATTCTTTAGGATATCTTGGAGTTTGTTGACTGTGGCTGCAATGGTTTCCTCAGCAACGTGTGTTTGGTCATCGCATCCTACAATGACTTATTCCTCAACCGACAGCAAGACGAGTAAGTCCTTCTTTCCTTCTCCCTCGATATTTACTCATTTTGCTGTCGTGGTAATCTCACCAAGAACACAATTTTTGTATTAGGCTTACATTGACGGAAACCAATGTGCATAGCTTGATTTGTGAATGAAATTTGTGTTCTTTACTAGCAACCCTTGTGTGGGATTCGGTGGATTTCTTGATGGTCACTCACTAACCTCACTCTTGTTTCTTTTTCCGCAGAACTTTCATTGACCCTCTTGATTTATACAGACTCAAAATCTTTAGGTAGCACATTTCATTGGGACAAGTTTTTTTTCTTAATTATATCATTTCTGGGCTGCGTTGTTCTCTTTGACATTTTTCTCATTTAAGATTTCTTTCTCTCCTCTATTTGGCTGCTCGTGTCAATACAAGTTCGGTGCTGGATTCTTGACTTACTATATTTATATTCATAAGAATGCTTCTAAATCATTTTAATATATTTTTCAGCGAGCAGCTTGATGCCATTGCTTTGAAGAAGCTTGTCAGCTTCGTTAATGATCTTATGGAGCTTTATTTTGGTTATGTGCAACGGAGAGTACTCCTAGAGGTCAGTTCACACAATTTTCAATCATAGATTTATGCCAGATTCACCCTCTCAACAACAGAAAGAAACTGGTGATAACACTATTCTAGTCCGAGCCCTTGACCGATTTCACCGCCGCTTACAGGCAATGAACAAATTGCTTCCTGATACTGATTTCTCTCGGTGAGTCTCCCACCACTATATTTCTTTTATTTTGGAATATTATGATCCCAGGGCTGGTACAGAAATCGTCTCCAGGGCGGCTAGAGACAGAGTGTCGCATTATCTACATTCCCTGCAGCAGCATTATGCAGGTACTTCTGCGGTTGCATTAAATTTGCCAAATCCCAATTATTCCTTTTATTCTTTCCTAGATTGCTTAACCGATATCCGACAGAACCTTGCCGCCCCCCGCATGCTAGCAAGGCCGGATGGAAACCCTTTGTCGGATCTCTTGCAGGGACTAAACTCCTCTCTGCTGGATCAAATGAAGTCTGTGCTGTCCAACCTGCAAGCATTCATTGCATCTGATATCACGTTCGCCATGAAGCCGTATTTCAGGGGCTTATTCTGCGTGCAAGATGTGCGCCAGGGTCTCGTCGTGGCGTTCTTGGAACATATCAACGCAGTGTGTATTGTGAGTGCGCCCGTCACGTTTATATTCTCTTAGATGACGTGCTTTTCCTTTTAGGAGTTCTGTGAGGCACCTTCAGATAAAGGAGCTGTTCCTCCCGCTCTGCTCCTCATCCTGTCTCGCTTGTGTCTCGACTTGGAGCAGTCGACCATCAGCTATTTATTGACCCTTGTAGACGAACAATTCATGCTGGACAGCTCTTCTGTGGTCACCCCAGCCTCTGTTTTGACCGCTGCAGCTAGAGACACTGCCCAGCGGCTGCTGAACCACTATGTCCGAGTGCAAGGCTTGACCATCTCGCAAATGTTACGCAAGAGTGTGGAAACTCGTGATTGGTTGAACACGATCGAACCACGGAATGTGCGGGCGGTCATGAAGAGAGTGGTGGAGGACATCACTGCAATGGACATTCAGGTCGGCCAGTTGTACGAGGAAGGAATTCGCAAGGAGAGAAGCTCAGACTCCACTAAAAGGAGCCTCAGTACAGTAAGACCGTCTGCTCCTACTCGCACCAATTGGAGCTACACTCCAAGGTGAAGTCAACCAACTTCATTGCCACTCATTTTAATTTACACCATACATTCCCCTCAGTACCCTAGACAACAGTCTCATGAGTAACATTCAAAAGCTGTTTTCCGAACGCATTGAGATATTCAGCGGAGTTGAATTCTCTAAGGTCTCAGTGTTAACTGGCATCATCAAGATTTCCTTGAAGACATTCCTTGAATGCGTGCGACTGCGGACTTTTGGTCGCTACGGCATGCAACAGATCCAGGTGGACACGCACTACCTCCAGCTCTACCTCTGGCGTTTCGTCTCGGATGAGAAGTAAGCCTCTCATCCTCCTCGCCCTTCCCTCTTTACTGAACATCATTTTCCTTCATAGCTTGGTTCATTTCCTCCTGGATGAGATTGTCGGCAGCACACTACACCGTTGTTTGGATCCCGTCACCATGGAGACCAGCGTAAGTGCTCGGCGTTTTGAGCTGCTCTTAAACAGGGTGGACACCCAGCCGCAACCCGAGACGAGGGACATGGTGCAGGATTTCGATGAGGCTGTCTTCTGGAAGGTCATGACCTGGAAGGACGAACTCACCTTTGACCTCACCGAATCCTCCGAAGATGATTTTAACGGAATGGATGACAAGGGATTCATGGACGCAAAGAAGCAGTTTGACGCCAACGCCAAGGACGTGATCGTAGTAAAACAGAAGGAACCGCTGCCTATCAGGTTGCCATGGCAACGTAAAATGGTAGAGGACCTGCAAGTACACGTCATCGCAGAGAGCGTGGCGGTGTCCTCCATGACCTCGTCATCCGAGGTCTTCTTCGACGCTGAAGAGCAGCTCCTGGTGGACATCCCGATGTTCCATCGCGGGAAGCCCCCCCCTCCCTCCCTCAGCTCTGATGCTTCGTACGACCGCCTGAGCGACGATCTGGAAATGTTACGTCACACTGACATCCGCGTCATCACAAATCCGAAGTTCACTTTTGACGCTTTCTCTGATTGCAGAATCCTCTGAAAGATATGATCATAATAAAAGTCACTCTGCAAGCATCCTCTATGAAAAATCAATAAACCATATAACATTTGTTCAATAATTCGTAGTTAATTGCTTTCATGCGGGATGCTTGCTATACGTACCTTTACGCTGTTTTGGTCCTTCAACCGCCCCACCCCCTCCTAACCCCCGGTACCAGCATCATTGCAACATTACTAATGCTTTGGTTTTTTATCTCTTTTCAGGTTGTGGAACTAATTTGCGAAAGAGGGTGATGACCTCGGCATCTGTTTGTCTGTACTTAATGACCTTCAGATTTGTGAATTCAACATGAATGAATGCCTGTGTAAATAAATGCTTAATTACAAGTATATGGGATTCATTCATTTCAGCTACATATTCACACCCCTGATAATACTATACATACCGGTAGTCTGATATAGTAGGACTACTACTATAGTCAGAGTACATGCACTGAGGCATGACAGCCAGATTAGGTTATTCCGATTCAGGATTCCTGGTAGTTCTTTCTGGTCTCGCTTCAGTTTATAAATGCGCACCAGAATTAAGATGAGGATATATAGTTGTGAACTCTCTGTGAGCGCTCTGTGCATTTTAACATTTTAGCAGGAACAGCTGTACGTAGGAAGTAGGAACATTTCTACGTGTACAGATTGAAGGTAACAAAACGTTTTATTTTAAGTTTTAGCATCATGTTATTTAAGGGCGGCTTCAATATAATTAGTATCTACAATGCATACCAAACAGCTGATATCCGTGTAATGCATACAGTGCTAGTATGTTTTCAGAAGGCTAAAAAATTTTTTAAATCATAGTTACACATCATGGGCTTGATTTAAATGAAGTATGCATGTACATGTATTTTTACTTCTTCTTTTCTTCGGGTGAAAGTGCATATTAGAATTATTTTTTTGGTGTCATCGGTGAATATTTGAGAGAATCCTTGATCTGTTCAATATTTATAATTTATATATATACCGGGTATATCATGCATGCAATTAAGTTGTTGCTTCCAAGTACGGTACATGTTCTGAAGATCGTTTGTGATCTAGAGCTGAAGCAGACCACATCGCAGGCCTATGGATATTACTTTATTATTATATGAAAATTACTGAATATTGACGGAGAAAATTGTAGAATAAACTGAATGCATCAAGGTTGGTAATTCAACCAAACCGTTTAAGTTTATAATAATATACACCTATATTAATAATATTGATATAAAATGAAGGTGATTGCAATTTAACTTTATCTTTGGGCCTAATAAGTCATTCGGGAACCCATTGCTTATACATGATAACTTTACGATACACTATACATGCAATAGTATGGATGTTCCAACTTCCACGTACATAGCAGTTGACTGAGTCAGGCGACTGAGCAGGCGTGACCTCTTTAAAGCGCCGATGCTCGCGTCGTCCTCATTCAGCCATCGCTCGGTCATTCAGTCCTTTACCTGAACGTGGCGACCGTGCATCCGTTTGGACCTGGTGAGCAAGTGAGTTGGATTTCTAAAATTTAATAAGTTGCTCTGAGTAATAACACGTCACGCAACTGCATTTATCCCATTGAATCGTGTGCCACCGACCTTAATTGCGTTCTGCAGTTAATGCGTGGGTATATGGGCGTACACCTCGTATTCAGGTTGGAGAAGAATATGAAATTGATGTATTGTGGTATGGGGTGGGTGTCTGGTCATATGGTCCTGTTGGTGCATTTATATATCTATTTTTTTCTTTTATAAGCTATAGCTATTCGTGTACGTAATTGTTAATTATGTGTGGATAGGGTCATCACCCTGAAGGTATAAATGCCGCTTGTCTATCAGCTTAATTGACCTAGTACGACATGACCTGCAAGTACAATGCTGTTTTATTTCTAATTCAAACTAATTGTAGGATGTATTTTTCGTCAATATAATATCTATATCTTTCCACGTGTAATTCAAAGATGTGTCACGAAGACAAGCAGACTGATGCTTCTATGCGAATCAAACGCGGATCTTCAAGGATAAATACAAGTACTCACAAGACACAAGAAGTGCTCACACGCATATACATTATGTGCATACACAAATATTTAGCCGGAGATGATTGGGTATAATGCCCAGAACTAGTCGTAGATACCAGATATACAGTATTATCAATGAACCAAGGTCTCCAAGTGATTTAGTATTATAATACATGCACACACACGTAGTCCTATCATTAAACTGGTAAGGCGTGGATGATTTGTTAATGAACTATATAGGCCTATGGTATTCTATATAGGCCAATAATTCTACCAGGATAGTACGATGTTAATTTGCCGTTACATCCGTGTGTATTGCGATTTGTAAGTGTTACATAACTGACTATACTACATTAAAAAATAGTACATTAATTATGGCCTAGAAAGTTTGCAATTTCAAAATTCTTCAAAATTTTTCAAGGAAGAAGACCATGCAAAGCCATGTTTTTAATGATATAAAACCATGGAAATTTATTGTGTTACGTGTACATATAGTTAATAAAAATATAACTGACATTGCATTAAATCTTTTTGTGTCACAAACTTTAATAAAAGTTATATTCCAATTTGTGTGTCACACACTAAATCAAAAGTTTATCACTTTTTGTTTTGTAATCTAATACATGTACATACATGTAGTACATTACTCATTGATATTATATTTTAAAACTAAACTTAAGACAATCGTGTCGTGATTTGTGACGTTTTTACAATTGACTATTATTTTATTAATAAAATAGATCCTAGAATATTTAAAGAAATATAATTCCCAGGCAAGTACATGTATCCCGGCCGGGCCAATTCCACCAAAAAGCACTGTCAAATTCAAAGTAATAACTCTTTTTCCAGGAAATCATGTCGGAAGAGAAATTAAAAGAGGGTTTCTTCAAATTTGACCTTGACAACAGCGGCACGATTACTTGCACTGAAATTAAACACGTGTTGGAGCAGTACCAAGGCATGGATGCGGACACGGCGAAGGGAACGGCTGAGGTGAGCGTCATATCCAAAAGGCCAATTCATTGGCATACATATAAATCATAACGTACATCGGTGCGTTATGATTTCAGCTGATCCATGATTAGCTATGGTCATGTTTGATTTCTTTCTTCCAGAGGATCATGAAGATGTGTGACAAGGACCACGATCATGAGATCAGCTGGGAGGAATTCAAGAACGCCATGGGTTCCACGTGAACAGTTCTATGTTGACTTCCATAATGATACTCAATAAATGTTGACCTCAGTTTGATGTTGTCTTGAAAATAACCACTTTGATTAATCAAGTTCAGGTTATTCTGATCACCACGGACATTACACGTTTTTATCAAAAACCAGCTCAGTGAAATGTACTAACATACATAGATGAACAATTATTGTATAAATACACAAAAGGCTGCTAATTAGTTCACATAACATAATTAAAGAACGGTTGAGAAAAAGTTCAGTCCATAATAATGAAAATTCATTATGATTCAGTTTGTAATGAAGGGGGAGGGGGCGAGGGCGCAGGCCCACTTTCATCCATGGCTTCCTCCCCTTTTGGCTCAACAGTTTTCGCAGTCTCTGGTTTATTTTCCGGTGCAACCTCGCCTTTTTCTCCTGAGGCAGCCGGCACAATGGGTGCAGCTGCTTTACTAGAGTCCGCAACAGGGTCAACCACAGCTGCTGTAGCTTTAGGAGGTGGGCGAGCCACAGGGGTGCCGAGAGGGGATTTCTGAGAGATCACTTTAGAACGGTTGAGCTTTTTATTGCGGGTGATGTCATCAAGAATCTTATCCAGCCTGGCAACTCGTTTCTGTACGCTTCTGGGAGTCCGAGATGCCCCTAGAGGAATGAAATTTCATTTCAGCTAAAGCATTCTATATATATATATCTATCATTTCAAAAACCAAATAGCATTCACATAAACACAGCTGAGTGATAATCATTTGTTTATACAGTCGAACCTCAATATAACGACAGCATTCGTCACAGCCAATTTTGTGTCGTTATGCGCGGCCGTCGGTTCCCCAAAGCAGGTCTCTCAGGGCTCAAAAAAATTACTCAAAATGTGAACGTTATGAATGCGAAACGTTATGGTTGCAGGACGTTATGAATGCACAAACGCATTTTTATTTCAAACGATCTCTTTATT
>KB294680.1:2194-23516 GCA_000328365.1 Capitella teleta | reverse complement strand
TTAAACAAAAAAGAAAGATCAAATATAATAAATAAAATAAAATAACTGCTTGGTTTGTCGAGGTCTAATGCACTTGGAAAACAGAAAACAGATTGGATGATCATAACGCATATATATATGTTAGCCCTGTAACTCCTATTTTTAAGTACGGGGCCTCTATACCGCACCTAATACTTACGTTTTTTTGAAGGAATATAGGGGGACCAAAATATTCATATAATCTTTAAAAATCGAGATAATTAATTACTTTTTTGACACATGATTCTGAAAGGCCCCCGGATCACGAATACGAAGAAAAAAAATAGAAAAATTCCAAAATAAAGATTATACAAAAAGTCTCTCTAGATAGCCAATATACGGTCGGTCCCTCTATGTAGCAAACTAGGAGTAACTAGTAAACTGTCTTAGAAATTGATGTAAGGGTTAGCTCATTTGCATAGTCCACCACTCAGCTAAAAGTTACTGGTGATTCTTCAGAGTTTTGATTGCCTTATTTGAATGCACTTATGTGACCTCTGAAGAAATGTCTCAGAACCCCCCTTTTCCCTCTACTATTGTAGTAATCAATGATAAATAATTATTTTATTTATAATCAATTAATTTTCAGTTATTAATTAATTAATATTTAATGTGTGTTTATTTATTTATGTTTTGAAAAATTATCCATTTAGTTTAGTTATTAGTCAGTTTGGTTATAGTGGAATAAATAAATGAAAAAAATATAGAAATGAAAGAAATATATAACAGAGGTTTCAACCCAACCCAAATAAAAAAAATTAACACAATTTCCATGGAATAAAATAATTATAGGTAAATACATTAATTGTAAATATTTAAGTCAAATAACAGATTGTTTCACATTTTTTTCTAAAATATATGAAATGAAGATGAAAAGAAGACAACATACATTGTAAATTTTCTCAATATATATTTATTCATATCAACTTGATACACATGGAGTATGAAACAACAGTACAGTGCAATAAACAACAATAAAAGAAAGAAAAAAGAAAATCATAACAACAGGTTGATAAGAATTGCTGCTGCAATTATCTGGACAGTACTCCTCCAATGAGGGTTGAAATTAATTATTTTATTAGGTGTAGAATTCGGGATCAATAATGGAAAAGGTGAACCATCTGAAAATTACCATGTAAATGTATAGGATTAATTCATGAACAGAGTGTTCAATAGATGACTGTTTTGTGGTTCATGACGAGAGGAGTTCTCTTCTGATACAATTTCATACTTCCATCATCGGTGCTTGTTTTGAAATTTTATGATGCAAAATATCAATGAGATACACAACGTTTATCACACAAACCTAACCTTGTTAATTGGACTCAAGGATGGCTGCCAAAGTCCCACACATAATTCCATGTTGAGACCTAGAAAAAAACAGAATATGCTTTAAACCCCATACTCCAATTTCAATGAAATTAGGCTTGGGCGATAATTAAATAATTTGCTGTTACTTCCCTGGTAGTAAGTGGTTGTAGGATGCAGTGTAGTGCATACAAATGATTAACAATCCCGGAGGAATGAAGTGCAGTTAATCAACTTGAACCTTAGGCATAGCATTTACTCATCTGTTCAACCTAGTACCTATTGTGAACTTGATTTTATCAGTTGAGAATGGGGTGAATTTATTTTCATGATAGTCGACCACATAATTATTGCGCATAAATTGGCAAAATACTCAATTATTTTGTTTTGTATCTGTTTTTATTGTTAAATTGAGTGAGAATTATTCAATTCAAATGTCTGGTGAAAAGTTATTAACCCTACAACTCAAAATATTAATGATTCTGATGAAACCAAATCGTTTGTGTTAATCCGTTACCATAGGAACAAATTTTGCCATGAGCTGCTTTGTGGAATTCCTGGGGTCTTATGGCGTCATTCGTAGCTCCACTAGCGGCAGATTTGTGAACTAACCGATTTTGCGGAATATTTAGAACCACTGAATAATACCATGACAATGATGTCAGGTAATTATTATTTTATGCTGAAATGATTAATCAAGATGAATATTTCATGAACTTGATGTTATATCTGACATTAAGGACTTTAAAGGGATGGGGAACTAAATTTTAAGTGATATTCTATTGACTCATAGCACCAATTGATAGCATTCCGTGCCAAAAACACCATGCCTGGATGCAAGCGTAAGGAAATAATGCATTCCGAATATCGGGGTTAGCATTGGGCCTATGGGAGAATGGCTTTCATTGTGAAGTATAGGAGGCAAACGTCAGCTGATGGCTTGGTTTGGCTGATGGCTGATTGGTCCCGTTCCCCTCGTGAAGCTATCGATTTCAACCAATCAGAGCAGATCATCTTTGCCATAAAAGGACATCTCTGTTGTTTACGAAACGAAAGCGCATGCGTGGTGCACTCTGGCTGACCTTTTCACTGTTTCAGGATGAGAAACATGGTAGGTGTCCTAGAAAATCGCTTGTTAAAATAAGAAAAATAGCGAAAAATATTTTTTTTTTGCGCCTGACTGGTGGCAAAATGATTATTCTATCTATTTCCGAAAAGAAAATAAAAAAATATTTAGGGGTTTAGTCGCAGGACACGCTGATATGACGAGGCCCATTGTAAAAGATGGGGAACTTGGTGTTTCATCACAGCTCTTGACGTCACGCCTAGTTAGCAATATATCTCCCGCGAAATCGTTAGCGATGATATTTCTTGTGTGGGCCAGGCATAGGAATCATTTTTGGTGCATCAAATAACGACTCAAAATCCATTTTTACTAGTTCTCCCTCCCTTTAAGTAAGTGTTTCTAGTCTTCGTCGGCATCTGAATGGTACAGCAGAATGTTCATTTAAAAATAAACTAAATTACAGAACATTGAAGCTTTAATATTTTCACTTGAGATGGAAATACCCCAGGCAGGCTGAATGAAGAGATTATTCAAAGGTTAAATATTATTCAGTTTGACCAATCTTCAAATCTTATGTAAGCCTACTGGCTACTGCATTCATTTTGGCCATTTTCAGCTCCCAGTATGTACTTTGAAAAGAGCTCTAGAGGTTACTGTTCAACAAAACAAAACAGTATAATGACCATGTGCAGATTACAGGCTTAGTCTGCAGCTGATGCATTGCTATCAATAATCATCAGCCCAGAAAGTATACCGGTATGCCATGCAACCTAACTGCATGTGCAGATGAGGGTGTAAGGGTGTGCATGGGCACACCTCGAGTTCCGTTCTTTCATATCATAATTAACAAGGATCGCCAACATCACCATCTAGCTACCTAGACAGTAGTGTAGGTACTAGGTATACTGTTCTGATACCTATTGGGAGTTAACATATTCACCGCCAAACACGGAGATTTCCGTGTTTGCGTGCCCAACGCTTCTCCGCCAAACACGGAGATTTCCGTGTTTTGCACTTTTTGCTATATACTGGTGCTATAACCTCTTGCGCATCATCTCTGAAAATATCAAAGAGTTTGACCGTGTGCATCTATGATTATATCATGATTTTACGGATATATGTTCCTAAACCAATCATTAATCCTTGTACTTTTGAAGTTTATATAGCAGTTACCGATTGATTTGTGGTAGACCGCTGCCGAAAGCATGCAGCGAAGCGATCACGACTCGGGGTGAAGCAGTGAAGCGAATAGTTTTCACAGCAATTGGGCAATGCGGGTGTTCAGCTTTAATACTAGTGTACTGGTAAATGTATAATTATGTGATGAGTTATTGAAAAAATAAGAAGATATATATGTACGATGTATATCCCTCATATACATGTATATAGAAAAAAAAGGCAGATACACATTTCATCACAAGCATCTTCCACAACATATGGATTTTTAGCACATATTTATACATGTGCATACATGTCTAGCAATGAAAGACCATGCATGTTTATTGAGTTTCCATCTACGATCTACATAGTAGTGAGTGAGTCGCTAAAATGTAACAGAGTATACATCGTTGAAGCGTGGCACCGTACGTGGCACGTGTATACACATGGCGTGCTATCTTTGTTCCGTGTTCATTATGATATTCTCATTCTCAAACGAATTTTTTGATGTAGAATAGATCTAAATGCAATAAACCACACGTATTCGCGAAGCGGGAACAATTCCTAATCTTTATTTTGTCATTGTTGACTATATACATGTACAGAGGTGTAGCATCATTCTCTTTGCACTTTGCAAGAGAATACAGTTGTACGTACCCTGATTTTCCTTTCAAATACAATTTTAATAATACACGTGTGCCTCCGTCTTTGGTTTAGGCACACTGATCAATAAATAAATTATCAAGTTATTCCAACTAACTATTCCTAATTCGGCATACTTTTATGCCACACATCAAAGCACTGTTTTCAAGGCATCTCTATCAACAGTGCGGTTCGTGATGCAAAAAGGACTTGAGAAAACGAGCTTATTAGCGACTGAAAGCCAAGTTAGCGCCGACTCAAACTCTCGACTATAACTGTCATTTTCATCCTTTGATCTGCTAATTACTGGGGTCGATATCGTGCGGTAATAGTTATGCCTACACAACGTAGCCTCTATAATCACAATGCGTGTTATGCTGGTCATACTGGTAGCTGAGACAAAACTGCGATTTTCTCAGCTTTTTGCTTGCAAAGGTGTGGTTTTCACCAAAGTGTGTGTTGTTCAGAGCTGTATTTCAGTACATGTAATTGCATGTATGATGTTGAATATTATATGGTTTAATTCACAAAAGAACGATCTATCCTAATATGTTAAATATGTAGAAATGCGTGCGTTCATATAGAAATTACAGAGCGGTAAAGTCAAGGCTTTTTGAGTAAAATATGTGGCGGTATAGGGGTATACATGGCGGTGAATGTGTTAATCACCATCAGAACACTCATGACATAATGGCGCCTTGCTGTAGCATCCTTAATCGGATCATCCAAGCTGTCATGTAGCACAGATAAATCGGGTGAGGTCTGCGCCCTGGGTCTCGCTGTAGTAATAGTATGTCAGCTAGCTCAGTGACAGTCATCACAGTGACAGTCATGCAGCTATGAGCTATAGGTGAGGTCTAATGAAAACATTAATTTAATAATAATTATACTAACTAATCCTAGAAATTCAGTTCTAGTAATCAGTGATCGAGTCACTCATATTAACAGTGATCAGTGTGAGTGTAACCAAGGGTAATTACGAATAGGGTATTACTATTAATAATTAGGGTAGCTACCTCAGACTGAGACAGGCTTTTGATCGCCTGACTCAGTGACTGTAATTTAGTGACCCTGTGTCCATATGTGCATGGTGGGTATCATGCATGCAGGACGAGGTTTCATCGCCAAACTATGCCCAATATCAATTCGTCGTAGATTCTGAAAAAATCCCGGAGGCTTGTGAGCCACCAGAACGGAAATTCGCAGATATTACATTATTAGACCCGCCGTGTTATGATTTCAATCCATTGTCAAGGTTGAATCTTTTGAAGGAATTTTTTCTATCAAAGAGATTCTGTGGGCGAATTTAAAATAATGATTATCATAACGGCAAAACTTGTGTTATTCTCAAGTGGGTTAAACCGCTGACTACAATCCTATGCCGACCGTGGGGGTCGAGGTCCCGGGTTCGAGACCCGATCAGGCCACGGGCGTTATGATTGTGAATTACAATTGTAATTCTTCGGTGACTGCGTAACAAGGCCGGGCGCTGTGTACTACTGTCTATGGTGGTATGCAGGATAAAGAACCCTTGGGATTTATCGATAAGAGTAGGGGGAAACCCCGGTCCCGGGCCTTCTGTTCTGGCGCCCGTATCACCCGAACGGGTTGGGTGGAGCCGTTAAACCCCAATCACTCAATCACTCACTTGTGTTATTCTCTGTTTTGCGTATTGTAAGATTTTGAGGGCCTTTTTCATTGCCCGATTAATGCTACATTATTGCACATTTGTCTATGAAACATAAAACAATATTAAGAGAACATAATTATACCGCTGTGTGATCAGTAAAATACGTCGATAAAAGGGGTATGCTATATGATATTTAAATAATATGCTGTATGATATTTAAATAAAATTAAATAGTTATACTTATAGTTATTATGTATCACAGGCCGCGGTTGCGCGATGGTAGCGCGCTTGATTATCTTGATTATCACTTTTTTAGGGCATACCCATGCGACAACGCGTGAAAGCCTTTATACTGAGTGAGCAGTTCATCTGTGGATTTACAAAACCACGTTGTTCACGTCTATAGCATTCATCATAAAAAAGTCACATTGATATTAGCAATTATACAGTAAAAATGAGTCATATGTGCATGCGTTGCAGCAAGTAATCATAGTAGCCACGCCTTGGGTGTATGTGTCTGGCTCATGATAATTATGTTTTATGTGACAGTGACAATACCGTGACACACCCTGATCGACTGAGCTACATAAACACTCGCTGAGGCATTATATTTTGTATTATCACCATGGCGTTCATACCACTATTGTGTGGTCTATTGATGAGCATAGCTGAAGGTACTGTTCCTCATTTCATAAATTGAACTGTGACTGATAGTTGACACTTCCACTAGCTAGTCGTTCTGATGCAGGTTTGTCTGCATAATATGCATCCGGAATGCATGTGTCTAGAATTTCGGATTATGTGGGATTCACCGTTGACATTAAATACTTCAATGGCCAAATTCTCGTTTGGGCAGGGTAGAGATTAGTGCGCATTCCATGCTAACCATACCGTGACACACCCTGATCGACTGAGCTACATAAACACTCGCTGAGGCATTATATTCTGTATTATCACCATGGCTCTCATAGCACTATTTTGTGGTCTATTGATGAGCACAGCAGAAGGTACTGTTCTTCATTTCACAATATATATATATATATATATATATATATATATATATATATATATATATATATATATATATATATATATATATATATATATATATATATATATATATATATATATATATATATATGCTCCTAGTTTGCTACATAGAGGGACTTTCCGACTTTCCGTATATTGGCTATCTAGAGAGACTTTTTGTATAATCTTCATTTTGGAATTTTTCTCTTTTTTTTCTTCGTATTCGTGATCCGGGGGCCTTTCAGAATCATGTGTCAAAAAAGTAATTAATTATCTCAATTTTTAAAGATTATATGAATATTTTGGTCCCCCTATATTCCTTCCAAAAAACGTAAGTATTAGGTGCGGTATAGAGGCCCCGTACTTAAAAATAGGAGTTACAGGCCTAACATATATATATATATATGCGTTATGATCATCCAATCTGTTTTCTGTTTCCAAGTGCAAACCAAGCAGTTACTAGTGCAACCAGGTGTATTCGCCATATTTGATCTTTATTTTTTTTTAATTCTAAAAAAAAATGAAAAAAAAAATGAAAAAAAAAAATCTCTGGGGGAAGTTCTTGCATGTGTCTTTCTTTATAATTGGGCGAATAGTGCTTAAATACGGATGTACGGATAACGGATGGATATCCGTGTTACTAATATCCAACGGACACGGATATGTATGCCCAAACACGGGAGCATGCACCTGCAGCGTAATGCCCCAGCGCCTGGCACACGCTGTGAGCCGGAAAACCACGCTCTATCTGCAGCAGTTAAAGACAAGCGACCTTGACCTACTGCTGTCATCTTTCTTACCTCTTGAGTTCTTGTACATTTCTTTTATCAAAACATTCAGAATGAGTTTCAAGAGGCATCGCACATGCAGACAGCTCGCTTGCCTGTCGATTTCACAGAGGCGGATTCTTTATCAGCGCAGGCTATTCTAAGTATTTTTCCCCAACAGCACGAGTTGCAGATTATAAGCCCAAGATGCAAACACAATAACATGCACTTTCAAGAAACATGATTTGAAATATACAAACTTAATAGTTTCATGAGACGCAAGTCAGTTCGTGGCAATTGTTGTATAGAGAGTTTGCAATCATTCAAGTCACTAGGTCGCTAAGTACATGTATTAATAACTGCACATGTCTGATCAATTTCAAACATAGTTCAAGGACGAGAAAGTGATAAAATTCAGTGCGGTTTGTAGTTCACACGAAAACTGTCACATGTTAAAAAATAAGCACCAAAGGAGAATGAGTAAACAACGCGTGATTACGTCATTTTTGCATGATGACTGAAGAGATTCAAGGGCATAGACTTGTTCATTTAAAACAAATCAGAATTAGCGCATTGTTGACATCGTGTAATTGACATCGTTCAGCTTCAGTGAGCAGCGCTTGTGTGCAGAATGGCTGTGTGCTTCACTCACTGTGTGCTCGAAAAGAACACTTCAAGTTTACACTATCCGTGTTTTATCTATCTGTGCTGAAACACGGATAGTACTGAACACACCCAATATCCGACGGATCACGGATACAGATATTCACTCTTCTTTGTATCCACTTTTTATGTCTGAAATTCACATGAAACCAAATCAACCAAACAAAGAAAATAATGTTCATAGATTCAACAATACTTACAAAAATTTATTAAGATTCATTCAGTGTCTCCTATTTGAGGTCAGTCCATTCACAACTTAAAATTCAGAGAGCATTCTGGAAAGAGCTAATATTAAAAACATTACATGCAAGAACAAACACCTAATTAATTAACAATACAATCACAAACATTAAGATTATTACAAACAAATCTCAATTTCTCTTTGATACAATAACTTATTTATCTTAAAACTAGACCATATTGAATTACTTAGAAAAACAATTAGGTAAAAATAACAGCATTAATATAGTTTCAAAGGGTTATTTGGTTGGAGTGAGCAAGGAAAAAACAATACATGTACAATATTCAATTGCAACATTAAATTCAAAAGGCACAAAATGAAATACAATCACATACGACCAAGGCATGGAAATTGGTAATAAGGATTTGGAGGCTTGACACATGGAACTGATGCTTGTGATCTTCTAGAATATTTGAAACTCACTGCTGGCATCACTGGAACTCTCTAAAACAGATAATTCAATTTATAATTCATGAAGAACTAAAGTTCTTACCAATGACATCATCCAATCCAATGACGCTCTGAAGGAATTCCATTTTTAATGCACTACATATACGATATTTGATTCAAACAAACCAGGAAAAAGCCAGAAAATCTGGATGGTTCACCTGTGAAATGAGAAGTTTATCATAAAGTTAACACATTCACCGCCAAGGCATTTTCGGGACGATACCCCTATACCGCCACGTATTTTACTCAAAAAGCCTTGACTTTACCGCTCTGTAATTTCTATATGAACGCACGCATTTCTACATATTTAACATATTAGGATAGATCGTTCTTTTGTGAATCTAACCATATAAGATTCAACATCATACATGCAATTACATGTACTGAAATACAGCTCTGAACAACACACACTTTGGTGAAAACCACACCTTCGCAAGCAATAAGCTGAGAAAATCGCAGTTTTGTCTCAGCTACCAGTATGACCAGCATAACATGCATTGTGATTACAGAGGTTACGTTGTGTAGGCATAACTATTACCGCACGATAACGACCCCGGTAATTAGCAGATCAAAGGATGAGAATAACAGTTATAGAGTCGAGAGTTTGAGTTGGCGCTAACTTGACTTTCAGTCGCTAATTAGCTCGCTTTCTCAAATCCTTTTTGCATTACAAACCCGCACTGTTGTTAGACAGATGCCTTGAAAACACTGCTTTGATGTGGGGCATAAAAGTATGCCAAATTAGGAATAGTCAGTTGGAATAACTTGATAATTTATTTATTGATCAGTGTGCCTAAACCAAAGTCGGAGGCACACGTGTATTATTATAATTGTATTTGAAAGGAAAATCAGGGTACGTACACCTGTATTCTCTTGCAAAGTGCAAAGATAATGATGCTACACCTATAGTCAACAATGCTATAGTATATAGTCAACAATGACAAAATAAAGATTAGGAATTGTTTCCGCTTCGCGAATACGTGTGGTTTATTGCATTTAAATCAATTCTACATCAGAAAATTAGTTTGAGAATGAGAATATCCTAATGAACACGGAAATCTCCGTGTTTGGCGGTGAATGTGTTAAAGGACTATAATGATCAGGTGATACACGTTAAAGGAGAATGCGTGCTTGATATTTCATACAAGGCCCGAGTATATCAACTTAAGTTCTTTGTGCTCGACGAACAAAACAGACAACCTATTTTGGGCCGAGCGGCGTGTGAACTACTTGGTCTGGTTAAACAGGTGCATTCGGTGCAAAAAGTAGCGGAAGAGATTTTTGAAGAATACAAGGAGTTGTTCCAGGGACTTGGCTGCTTGCCAGGAAAGCATTCCATCGACACTGATGAGAGTGTCTCACCTACAGCCACCGCCTGTCGTAAAGTGCCATTTGCACTTCGTGAACCACTGCGGCTGGAATTACAGCGGATGGAGAAACTTGGCGTCATCACCAAAGTCGACGAACCAACGCCGTGGGTGAGCGCTATTGTGTTTGTGAAGAAGAAATCAGGCAAGCTTAGAGTATGCATTGACCCTCGATCACTAAATAAGGCGATTCGACGACAGCACTTCCAGATGCAAACAAGAGAAGAGATGATCGTCCAGCTCGCGGGAGCGAAATATTTCTCCAAGTTAGACGCCGCCCAGGGATTTTGGCAACTCGAACTTGACAATCCAAGCAGCAAGCTCTGCACATTTATCACCCCCTTCGGCCGGTATCGTTATAAGCAATTACCATTTGGAATTTCGTCCGCACTAGAGGTATACCACAAAACTGTAAAGAATACATTCCAAGGACTTGATGGCGTCAGTACATTTGCTGACGACATTATTGTGTGGGGCAAAACACGGGAACAACATGAAAAAAATTTAAGAGCAGCACTCGACCAAATCAAAGCGAATAATTTGAGGCTCAACAGAGATAAATGCGAGTTGCTGTGCAAAGAACTTACCTTCATTGGCGATCGCGTAAGCGCCGACGGCGTAAAGGTGGACCCTGAGGAAATTAAAAGTATTCAAGACATGAAGGAGCCAGAGAACAAGAAAGAGCTCCAGAGGTTTCTTGGGATGACCAACTACTTAATGAAATGGATTCCGAATTGCGCGTCGAAGACAGCACCTTTGCGAGAGCTACTACTTCAGAAGAACGAGTGGTCTTGGGAGGATCAACAGCAAACAGCATTCGACACGCTGAAAAGAGACTTGACATCAGCACCAGTCCTTCAGTACTTTGACTCTAATCGACAAGTAAGAGTCTCATCGGATGCCAGCAGCTTTAGACTGGGTTTTGTTCTGCTGCAGGGCTCCAGACCTGTTGCCTATGGATCGCGTTCATTGACCAATGCCGAGAAGAATTGGGCTCAAATCGAGAAAGAGCTCTTAGCCGTGACCGTTGCGTGTGAACACTTCCACTAGTATTTATTTATATGGGCGTCGATTCTGTGCAGAAACAGACCACAAACCGCTATTGGGTATCCTCAGGAAACCACGGAAAGCACTCTCCACATTCAACGCCTACGCCTTCGGCTTCAGAAGTATGACTTTGATTTGACTTACACTCCAGGCAAGCTCATGTATGTTGCAGATACATTGTCTCGATGCACTACCAGTGATAGTATTTGCAGACCAGTCGAAGAGGATGTCAATCTTTACGTGGCTTTAATCCAGGATTGCCTACCGTTGTCAGAGGAGCGCCTGAACGAACTGCAAGAAGCATGCAAGAGAGACTCCGAAATTAGACAATTGATAAGGTACATCATTGAAGGATGGCCTGAAGCAAGAAGTCAATGCGAGCCAGGCGTGCATCAATTTTGGAACATCCGCCATGAGCTGTCAGTGGCTGGAGCAGAAGACGAAAGAAGCCAATCAAGATGTGTACCAGTGTACTCTATTGACATATAGAAACACTCCCCTTACGGCATCTTCAAAATCTCCTGCGCAACTTCTGATGGAGCGTCACCTCAATGAACCTCTATTCGCCCACCCATCTGTCCTGAACAAAGACGATTGCGATGCTGATGTCGACGTCGAGGCCAAGTTGAAAAGCCGAGAGATC
The DNA here is from genome assembly GCA_000328365.1 of Capitella teleta. Classification (NCBI taxonomy): domain Eukaryota; kingdom Metazoa; phylum Annelida; class Polychaeta; family Capitellidae; genus Capitella; species Capitella teleta. The sequence goes on along the minus strand of KB294680.1, from coordinate 11,487 downwards.
CAAGAAGCTAATTTCAACCATGTAGACCGCTGACAGAGTTGCCGGTAGGGACGCCAGTGAGAATCCAGGACAAAGCCAATAAGGACTGGGGCACCAAGGCCGTTGTCACTGATCATGTGGGCTCCCGCAGCTACCAACTGAAGACAGACGACGGTTCTCTGCTGCGGCGAAACCGGCTGCACATTAAAGCCAGTGCAGAGTGCAATGCACAGGCAGAAGCTGATGCTCAGTCTGCAATCGACCCGCCTTCCATTGACGAGCCGTTGCAGCCATCAGCGACAGCTGTAGATTGTTGAAAAAAGAAAAAAAAAAAGGGAACATGTTACATGATCTAAATGAGTTAATCGTGATGAGCTCAATAAAAGACGCTGCTGCTGATCTCTCGGGGCAGTTGTGACTCGATCAGTGTGTTGTGTTGTGACCGATCAGAACATGTTGAAACAGATAATCCCGCAGGATACCTCGGAGCACAACGGGGCCTGTGTAAAGCAGAAACTGGTAAAACTCTGTGGTCTTCTACCGGTCAACGTCACTCAAAGCATGTGGCTTTCGAGCAAAGATGCTGGGGATGGAGGACACCAGAGTGACAAGGCGATCGCTGATGGCTGATGTTTGAGCAGAGGAAATGCGCACTCGTCGGTCTGCACGAATCCAGAGAAGAATCAGCCGCCGCATTACTCCAAGGCACACCTGATGCATGTAGTCGATGGGAAATTGCGTGACCATATTTATATCGACGTCCAAAAAAACAGACTACCCGTGGTGGTGTTCTGGCTGATCTTATCAGCAAAAACTTTCATCCGACGATCAGAGCTCATTTCGACGATCAGAGCTCATCCAGTGAACACCTCTAAGCCACGAAGCGACACTGAAGCTATTCTCGGACTTAGTCGTTTTTTTTTTTCTTAATTAATTTTGTGTTCCGAAAATTCTCTACATGCACATGTGAATATTCCTGCACCCTGTTTCCGATATCTTCTGCACCAACTCGTCCATCAATCGTCTCAACCTCATCGACCAACTCATCGGTCACCTTCATTCCCGTCATCTGGATCTCCCACCGATCAGCATGCCTGAAACGAGATCGCGTAGCTCCACCAACATCATCACCAACGAAGAACTGGATCTGATGATCACGGAGGCCGTCGAAGCTGCTCTGCAGAAAACTAAGGAATTCTTCCTAAAGAAGATAGCCGAAATGCAGAAGGTATGTGAGCAACAAATACAAATTGATGAACTGAAAGAACAAGTAGAAAGCAATAATGACGTCAACAGTAACTGCAAACAAGACATTAGGAACCTAACCATATCAATTAACAATTTGGAACAGTACTCCCGGAGGAGTAATATTCGAATCAATGGACTTGCTGTGAAAGGGAATGGGGAATGTAAAGAAGCCGTGTGTGCGTTTATCAGGTCTAACCTGAAAAACAAAGACGGCAGTGTGCTCGAAGTCAATGAAAGAGACATCGATGCTGCCCATCCTCTCCCTTCCTCTCCCACTTCTACCTCTACAAACTCTAAATCAACGGTCATTGTAAAGTTTCACGAAAGAGCGCTAAGAGACCGAATAATAAAGAACAGAAGACAGCTAAAAGGAAAGCCTTGGAGCATAAATGAAGATCTAACGGCAAAAAATGCAAAACTCCTAAAGGAACTGAATTTCAGTAAAGACTTCTCCTCGGCCTGGTCGTGGGGAGGAAAAATTTTTGCTATTCGTAAAACCGGTGACAAACCCCACAAATTCAATATCTACGACGTTTGAATCCAATTATTACTCGGACTGAAAAGAGGAAAGAAGAAATTAATGTACATTTTACAATAATTCTGAAATCCTCCCTTCCCACCCCAATTTAGTTTTATTTTATTTATATATGTATGTATGTATGTATGTGTGTATGTATGCATGTATGTATGTATATGTATGTATATGCATGTGTGTATATATGTACATGTATGTGTATGTCTATGTGTATGTATGTGTATATGTATGTAAGGCACTGTTGAGATGTGGGTACACAACCCTACCAAGCCAAGCCCCTTTCTGTGTGCACTTGTCACATCCACAATACCCACTACACAACTTGGTAGGTTTCACCAAAGCCTTGGCAGGAGCATCACAAATGACACACTGGATGGCAATAGCAATTCTTCTCCCAGAGATCTCGAAACCATCCCTCACAAGGCTGGCCAGCTAGGATAGGGTGTCGGTCAAAAATTCGAGGTCCAATGGTTTCGATCTGCATATGTCAGGGCAACAGGAAATATATCCCAGACATCTTGGTAATTGGCACAGATCTTGGTGTCTTCCTCAAAGTGCGTACGGTAGCAGGCAGATCATCGTGGCCGTGGTTTTCGAGAATCTTCAGGAGCCCATTCATGGCATTGCTGGTGATGGAGAAGAGTGTGTACCATGTCAGCAGCGCCCCAGCAAGAGGGAGTGTCTGTGACTCGTCCTTGCTTTCGCTCTCTGATTCCGATAAAGGAACATGGCTATCAATCTCATCCCAAATCATCTGGTCCTCTGCTTGAAAGTGGTCAGTAATATGAAACTCACTCTCACCATCGGACGCCGTTTCAGAGGAATACGACTGATCATCCCAATTAAGTGGAGTATGACTGCCGTGCGCTTGAACGGCTTGAGGGACCTGTTCACCTTTGCTCGAATCTGAACTTAATTGTAAGCGTGCTGCACGAACTTGACGTGGTACACCACTAAATTCTTTATTGGCTCTCTTCCAATAGCTGTTGTAAATCAAACGCTTGTTTCGTTTCATTCTGGGAAAACTAAGTAGAGATGTTAAGCAACTTATTTGATTGACAATGCATAGTTATCAAATTAATGGGGAGGTGGAGAGAGCGTATGACGACTGTGAACTATCACAACTAAACTTTAGCGCCTCTCTATATGCCTTTTCATTGTGTAATCGATTTCGTCATGTCGACCAAAACAGTCGCCAAGTTCAAAGCTTTAATTAGCAGTAAGTGATCTTTTATGTGCGATTTTTGGTTGACAAAAGATCAAAAAGCGTTTTCAAGGCTTTGAAAAATTATCCGAGTAAAGCTAGAGTAAAACAAGGCTGTTATGATCCGTGGGACTTGATACTCAGTTAAGGGGAGTAATTAGGAGTCTCCAGAATGGACCCTCAGCAGCTCTTTGTGGGTCGTCTGCATGGTGGCTATGCTGTATTGTTTCACTCTAGTTTGAAAATCTCAGCCGCCAGTATGCAGACAAACTCTTGTAGAATGTTTGCTTGCATGGTGAACCCCAGATAGCATTCAGGTGTCTGATATATGCCATTTACCCGCCACCAGTGCCACACAAGTATCGCTTGTTGTCACTGTCGTTCTTCTGCCCCTTTTGTTGCGAGAATTATACACATAAGAAAATGTCTGTGCCACGTAGGTGAAACTTCTCCGACAAGAAAGGAATTAAAATTATCACGTGCCACAATCATGCATTTTTTCATTCACATATCTGGCCACTTATCTGAAAGCATTCAACCAATTAAGCCACTGAGCAAATGCAAATAGTGTGTGTTTGTTACAGCCCATCCACATGGGCACTGGGAATTAAAGGCCAAAACTTAAAATGTATGCATGAAGCCTGAATATTCATGATTACTTATTTGAATGTTACATCATTCTGTTCTTAGCGTCCGTTGGGAGCAGACATGCAAAAATATATCCACGCATTTCAAGTTTCAACTACTAGTACATGCATCTTCAACAATTCTTCAGCTGCCTTCATCACTTTTTACGGTGAGCTATTCTTTATACGATTGCATCGTTCATCATGTATACACATGTATATCACATACATGTGGTGTTGTACTCTTAATTGCTAATACAAGTGGCATCATTTGTAAAATACGATTGATATGCTCCACACATTCGTAACAATTGATTGAATTGTACGCAGCTTCACGGTTGAGATTTAAATGTTCTTTGTGTTCGAATTTCATCATCTAATTGCATCCATTTTTCTTTATTATTATAATTGTATATAACCATTGGGTACTTGTAATTGATTACCCAGTTGTCATGTAAGAAGATCGGAACGCCTAATCATCGGAAAATAACTAGCTCTGTTACTTACTACTCTGATCCTGGATCCGGAATGATGTCAATCAATTGTCAACTAATATCGTCAAATTTAATGTTTCCTTAGTTTGAATAGGCCCAGTAAGAAGTTAAGAGCCCACGAGGCAGCAACACGCGGTCGGCGCCTGTTGCTGATAGCGCGCGCAATTGTCAATTATGTAATTATTCTGCATTCACCCGTAATTTCTCTATCTTGCGCCGAATCACGAACCTGCAAGCTTTGTTCTTTTATCTGCTTTCGTAATCCCTCTGATGTCCAAATTAATTAGTTGTCACACAATTCGTAGTTCTCAAGAAAGTTGAGAGGCGTAATAAGGTATGTTTAATCAACTGAACAGCAAACAGGCGCGACGGGACACTTAAAAGTTGAATACACAGCGCCCATAGCAACTGACTGAGTCGCCTTCTTCTGCGTGTACGCATGCACGGGTTCGTGCACAGATGTACATGTATGATGCACGCATGCTATTGTCTAGGCATGCATATACATGCATATGCTTTGATGTGCAATCTATGAGCGGCTCACAAGCATCATACTATATTAAGCTTTTGATAATAATCAATTTTCAGGGTAGATAATGCCGTGCATGAAACTGAAAAGTTGAGGTGCGCTCGTTGTTATGACTTCAAAGAGATATACTGCGTAAATTATGATTTTGCTCATCAGTTATCAATCGTAATCGATTCTTTCTTACACTTTTAGATCCTGAATCTTCGGCTGTGGTGGATCGAACACAAACAAGACTGTCTGCAACAGCCTGCTGGAGCTGGTGACCGTGTTGGCACAATTAGGGTTCAACTCTTGGGGGTTCAACAACAGCATGCAGTATTTGGAATTATTTTCAATATGTTTGAAACTGATATGTTTCCAATTCCTTTGTATAAATATTTGTGTATGGATAATCCAAGCCGATTTTTTAGTACTTCCTAGCTATGGTAATTATTATGATTATGTTCTTCTTCCAGTCGCTATCTGCATAAAAGTCAATTCATCCTCAATCAGTCTTGATGAAGTGGGACATTGCAGTCAGAGAAGCAGCGTCCTACGAAGTCCATAGACTAACGAGGTTCCACAAGCGAGGACCTTTTGACATGGCACATGTTATTGTTTAATTTTCTTCTATGTTAGGTTATTTCCTTTCATCTGCTGTTAATAACAATAAAATAGTAAGAATAATAACGATTTTGATTTTATAATATTTTTTAATCTGGTGTAGTAATCCCCTAAACAAACAATAGAAAGTTGCCATCTGAGTGCAGGATATATCTCAATTTCTGTCATTCAGACCTGCATTCATGGTCTTATCTCTTGAGTAAACAGCAACATGTGAGGCCGAATCTCCTAATCCCTTATGTAAACAGCTGAAAAATTCAAAAACCCAAAATCCCACATCTTTTATACAGATGGATCTAAGAATGAGGATGTGGTAGGATGTGCCTTCCATTCATAGGATTTTAATTTGGCTTTGGGCCTTCCGTGTCATATATCTGTGTATACTGTCGAACTAATTGCTATCAATGAAACACTCACATCAATAGCTCTTTTACCATAATTATGACGAATTTGTCATCTGCACTGATTCCCTTTCCAGTATCTTAGCAAGTAGCAGTATAGACTTTATCCATCCATATGTTCAATCAATTCTTCATAAATGTACAGGACAAGCACATTATTATATCTTTTGTCCAGGCCATGTTGGCATTCCTATAAATGAAACTGATGACACCCTTGCTGAACAAGCCTTAGGAATGAACATCTTAAACTGCCCTATTCCTCATACATATCTTAAAGGGATGGGGAACTGAGTGATGTTCTGTTGACTCATAGCACCAATTAATAGCATTCCTTGCTAAAAACACCCTGCCTGGATGCAAGCGTAAGGAACTAATGCATTCCAAATATCGGGGTTAGCATTGCACCTATGGGAGAATGGCTTCCATTACGAAGTATAGGAGACAAACGTCAGCTGAGGGCTTGCCGTGATTGGTCCCGTTCCCCTCGCGAAGCTATCAATTTCAGCCAATCAGAGAAGATCATCTTCGCCATAAAAGGACATCTTAAATGTTTATGAAACGAAAGCGTCAGTATTGCGCATGCGTGGTGCACTCTGGCTGACCTTTATACTGTTTCAAGATGAGAAACCATGGTAGGTGTCCTACAAAATCGTTTGTTAAAATATGAAAAATAGCGAAAAAATTTTTTTTTTGCACCTGACTGGTAGCAAAATGATTATTCTATTTATTTCCGAAAATAAAAGAAAAAAATATCCAAGGGTTTAGTCGCACGACACGCTGATATGACGAGGCCCATTGTAAAAGATGGGGAACTTGGTGTTTCATCACAGCTCCTGACGTCACGCCTAATTAGCAATATAGCTCCCGCAAAATCGTTAGCGATGATATTCCTTATGTGGGCCAAGCATAGAAATCATTTTTGGTGCATCAAATAACGACTCAAAGTCCATTTTTAACCAGTTCTGCATCCCTTTAAACTGATTGTTCGTTCCTTTATTAATACCCGATGGCAGTCAGAATGGGATCAGGAAACTGGAAATAAACTCCATGATATACAACCTGACATTTGACCATGGCTGCCATGTCAGAGAGAAAAGAGAAGAGTGTTAAGATTACGTGGATGTTTCTAACTACTTTACATGATGTTTCATTATAGCATATGTATTTATGATTATATAAACTCTGCCTATGCATATAGACCTTCGGGCAGTGCGTGCACGGGATTGCTTCCATCTCCTAAGCGGCAATCAGTGAATACTGAGAGGTCAGAAGGCCAACGTGCAATTAGCGAATACTGGCGGTCAGAAGTTCGCCGAGAACAAAGAACCGGAGAGCAAGCGCATCCATCACTGTCAGATAGCCAATACTTGGAAGGCACCAATCTTCTGCATTTACTATTAGAAACACAGGCTGCTCCACATCCATGGTTCTAGTATATAACACACCTTCCTTCACATCTCAACACATTCTCTCTCTCACACGTGCTCACTCGTCCCACTACTCGAGGGATACGAGGGATATGCTTTGTGCATATATATCTTCTACTTGTTTTTCAATAACTCATCACATAATTTTACATTTACCAGTACACCAGTATTCAAGCTGAACACCTGCATTGCCCAATTGCTGTGAAAACTAATCGCTTCACTGCTTCACCTCGAGTCGTGATCGATTCGCTGCATGCTTTCGGCAGCGGTCTACCACAAATCAATCAGTAACTGCTATATAAACTTCAGAAGTACAAGGATTAACGATTGCTTTAGGAACATATATCCGTAAAATCATTCATATAATCATAGATGCACAAGGTCAAACTCTTTGATATTTTTAGAGATGATGCGCAAGAGGTTATAGCATCCGTATATAGTAAAAAGTGCAAAACACAGAAATCTCCGTGTTTGGTGGAGAAGCGTAGGGCACACAAACACAAAAATCTCCGTGTTTGGCGGTGAACGTGTTAAGCCCATCACATTGTTTATGATTGTTTCTAGTTTTAAGCCTTGCCTTTAAGCGTCACAAGGTATATGTATCATAATTTAGCTACTTACAGTGTTGATTTTACAAAATACTTCTTATGACTACAATTCTTATTTATATATTCCTATTCACTGCTGGAAAGCTTTGACTTTATTTTATTCTAACGTGTTTGGAACCATATATAGTCGCTAGTGTTGGTGTGACATTAAACAACAAATTCCTTTCTACACTGTCGACGAAACTGGATTATAAATGACAGGAATAGCAGCATTAAATGTCGGACCATACCAAGTATTTATTTCTCTGATTCCTGCGTGGCTTTTACACTACAATTTGTTTTGTAACACTTTCTCAGAAATTTGTAAGCACATTGAATTCTATAACATTGGAGTAAACTGTTTGTCTACTCTGCATATATACAAGTGGCAGAATCACCTGGTTGAGTGTTTTTCTTGAGCTTTGTCAGAGCTCCACGATCAGGCCGAGACATCAGAACAGACGTTTTTCTTTCCAATGTGGAAAACTTGTTTAGATTCTGAGCATTTTTAGATTCAATAAATACCTACACACTTCGTATTTTATATTTATCTAGTATTCAACTAGTGAATCCTATGATTCATATCAAATGGATTAACGTCTGCACCAAAAGGAGCCTCCAGGCATGAGGTATGATCAGGTTATTTGGTTCCACTTGGCTCATTTGGGTGATATGGGCGATTGGTTTGGTATGCCACGCATGTAAGGAAGCGTTGAAAACCAATATGAGGATATGTTACTTTTTATTTTCAGCTCAAGACTATGAGGTGACGGTGTCAATGACGACTAGTGTGTCGATTGAAAACTACAAAAGGGAAGTCCTTCAAAATCCCTTAAAATTTATAACCGAGGAAGAATTTTTCACGCGATCATGTTTTCTTCGTTTCAACGCTATGAACTACTTCAATATAGATGAATTATATTGTATATGCTTCCTAGATTGTAGATATATGCGTGAATTGCATTCTTCTGAACTTTCTGCAATATATAATTATATGGTCAAAGATCGAAGGAAAGCTTTACCAAGGCTGTTGGATAGAAAATGGAAGTGGCTCTTGGTTTACTCCATTATTGGGTTTGCTGGACTTTTTGGTAAGTGATAGAGTAGTGGTAGAGTGGTAGAGTGGTAGAGTGGTAGAAAGAAAGAAAGAAAGAAAGAAAGAAAGAAAGAAAGAAAGAAAGAAAGAAAGAAAGACAGAAAGAAAGAAAGAAAGACAGAAAGAAAGAAAGAAAGAAAGAAAGAAGCTCACATGCATTAATCTTATAAAATGTTTTATTTTCTAGGCAACCTACTCATTATGGTGGCTATCATTGGATTTATGGGACAGAAGAAATCTGCTACTCATACACTGATGTTTACAATAACTGTGTCTGATTTGCTGACTACCTTGATATGCTTACCTGTCGAAGTGAGTGGATTGTAATGTTTGATTTAAATAGAGAATTTATTGTAATTATTTATTAATATACCATAAATATGAAAGCCATCTCATGATCTAGGCCTGATTCCCAAGGGCCCCGGACACCTTAAAATTTTGGGCTTCTTGGGGCATCTCATAATCTTTTAGGGACATTCATCTTTGTTTCATGTGTCGAATTTCAAAGAAAGAAAAAAAACCTCTAGGCAGTACTGCAACCACTAATATGTGTGTGTGTGTGTG
>KB294671.1:3454-21601 GCA_000328365.1 Capitella teleta | reverse complement strand
GAGAGCGCGCAGATCAAGTACTCGCGCCACGTTAGCCTAATGTTACCTGCAGGTGACCAAAATTTACACCTGTTGATAACGTTAGGGGAATGTTCCGTGTTTGCTGGGTCGGTCCCTGATGTCCCGAAAATTGTGTGAACAGCCGATTTAGCGTTATATCACAAGCGTCCAAATATGTGGTTATATAGGTGGTTATTCGGACGCTCATGCATACGTATGCAAATAAGGAGTATTTAATTTGTTAGTGCGAAAGCTAAATTGAATAACATGGAACGTGGATTTATGCGTCATTGATATGTCGCATTTTGGACATTCTACGATAATATGTCTTAAATCACATGCGTCCGATTGTTGAATCGGTATGTCACAATCATTGAGCACCAATCCTGGCTTGAGGTGCGATATGTTTTCTCTAGCATTGATTTATTATAAAATGGGCGCTGTGAGTTGTTAGACTGACGTTATGATTCTGATAAACTCTAAGGTCGATTTTTGTTTTTCAAATTTTTTTATCGAAATCTTTTTTATTGGAATTTTTTTCTTTTCAGGGATACAGCCTTCTCCCTAAAAAAAGCTATATTTCAGGCTTCGACTGATTTCTTGTTTGTGTGTGTGTGTGTTTTTTTTTTTTTTTTTTTCCGTCTAAACCGATATTTCTTGGCTCGATAGCTACTTGAATAAACAGGCGAATAACACCAAATTACACAGGGGCAAGGACATTTTGATTTCTTATCTCTCATTGACATTTTGAGGTCAAAGGTCAAGGTCACAGTGAATTATTGAAGTTTGAAACGGGGTTGGCCCTAGTTCATTCATTATTTGAGCTACGGCTTTGTAGCTTACACCAATATTTAGGTTATATAGGTGGTTATTTGGTCGCTCATGCATACGTATGCAAATTAGGGGTTTTTAATTTGTTAAGGCGAAAGCTAAATTGAATAACTTCGTTTTTAGGCTTAGACGATTGTAATATACCGAATAAACAATCGTCTAAGCCTTTGACAGTACATTGCTAGCATATTGGTCGGAGTGAATCCGAAGTTCTGACCCATTAAATCGAATTTCGAGATCAAGAATATGACATATTTCATTATATTTGTCCGTGTTTAGTCCAAATCCATCAGTTTACGCTACTCTTGCCCTTTGCCTGAAGAGCGTTATGTTTTGCTTATTATGGCACAACTTCAACTTTTACAATGAGGTGCGTTATGTTTTCTCTAGCGTTGATTTATTATAAAATGGGCGCTGTGATTTGTGAGACTGACGTTATGATTCTGATAAACTCAATGGTCGATTTTTTTTTTCAACTTTTTTTAGGACCTGTTGATAACGTTAGGGGAATGTTCCGTGTTTGCTGGGTCGGTCCCTGATGTCCCGAAAATTGTGTGAACAGCGATTTAGCGTTATATCACAAGCGTCCAAATATGTGGTTATATAGGTGGTTATTCGGACGCTCATGCATACGTATGCAAATAAGGAGTATTTAATTTGTTAGTGCGAAAGCTAAATTGAATAACATGGAACGTGGATTTATGCGTCATTGATATGTCGCATTTTGGACATTCTACGATAATATGTCTTAAATCACATGCGTCCGATTGTTGAATCGGTATGTCACAATCATTGAGCACCAATCCTGGCTTGAGGTGCGATATGTTTTCTCTAGCATTGATTTATTATAAAATGGGCGCTGTGAGTTGTTAGACTGACGTTATGATTCTGATAAACTCTAAGGTCGATTTTTGTTTTTCAAATTTTTTTATCGAAATCTTTTTTATTGGAATTTTTTTCTTTTCAGGGATACAGCCTTCTCCCTAAAAAAAGCTATATTTCAGGCTTCGACTGATTTCTTGTTTGTGTGTGTGTTTTTTTTTTTTTTTTTTTTTTCCGTCTAAACCGATATTTCTTGGCTCGATAGCTACTTGAATAAACAGGCGAATAACACCAAATTACACAGGGGCAAGGACATTTTGATTTCTTATCTCTCATTGACATTTTGAGGTCAAAGGTCAAGGTCACAGTGAATTATTGAAGTTTGAAACGGGGTTGGCCCTAGTTCATTCATTATTTGAGCTACGGCTTTGTAGCTTACACCAATATTTAGGTTATATAGGTGGTTATTTGGTCGCTCATGCATACGTATGCAAATTAGGGGTTTTTAATTTGTTAAGGCGAAAGCTAAATTGAATAACTTCGTTTTTAGGCTTAGACGATTGTAATATACCGAATAAACAATCGTCTAAGCCTTTGACAGTACATTGCTAGCATATTGGTCGGAGTGAATCCGAAGTTCTGACCCATTAAATCGAATTTCGAGATCAAGAATATGACATATTTCATTATATTTGTCTGTGTTTAGTCCAAATCCATCAGTTTACGCTACTCTTGCCCTTTGCCTGAAGAGCGTTATGTTTTGCTTATTATGGCACAACTTCAACTTTTACAATGAGGTGCGTTATGTTTTCTCTAACGTTGATTTATTATAAAATGGGCGCTGTGATTTGTGAGACTGACGTTATGATTCTGATAAACTCAATGGTCGATTTTTTTTTTTCAACTTTTTTTATTGAAATCTTTTTTGTTTGGAATGTTTTTCTTTTCTGAACTACGGCCTTCTCCCTAAAAAAATCTATATTTCAGGCTTTGGCTGATTTCTTGTTTCAGTTATAGCTGGTTTTTTTTTCTTCTCATTTCTTTATCTTTTTTTGTCCATTTCTTTCTTGTCTGTCCGGACTGTCTTAAACACAAATTTTCTGATGGATTTCTTGTATCACTGGTTTATATTCATACAATTTGCTTGAGAGTTTACTGTTCAATTTGAAAAAAAATATCAATCATTTTTAGTGCCTTTCAAGTTTAATCATAATCAATTACTGATCGTAATACTAAAATATGGCCTCAAGCATTTGTGGTTTGCCATTTAATAGCTCATAAATAATTGTTTATTTAAATTTCTACCAATTTCATTTGATACAATTTTTCTCCTTCACACTTTTACTGCTTATAACAACATGTTCAATTTGTGTGCAGACACAAGAAATTTTTTTTTTACCCTTCTCAGATTTCTGTATCTGGAAATCTGAGAAGACTGCAGAAATGCAGACATAATTGTAATAATATTATTATTAATAATTATAGAGAGAGAAAAATAAGTTTATTTGCTGCTACAGAAAGTTCAAACGTATATACATGTGCAATACAATTTGTGCAGCTGTCGTACTGGCCACCTGTCAATTTTTTACTATACAATTTATGGTTTATCATTTATCAAGCGTAGAGAAATATGGGATGAGGATGCATAGATGAGATGAGGTGAGATGTCATGCGATGAGGCGTGATTATGGGCCATATCCACAGACATAACAGTTTTCTATTAGGCATGCATAGTTGGAAATTACGTGTTTTTTTATGTGGTGAGCAAAGGCTTGAATGGAGTGGGTATTGATGTGATTGAGGTATATTGTGGGTGTGTTGTTTATAATGTGAACCAGAGAGTAGCGTAGACTAGTTTTGAAAAGCTGTGAGTGATGTGTGGGGATTGCAAGCTGTGATGAGTTTCGGGTGTGCATATGGGATGAGTTTTGTTGATTTGTTAGCAGGGTTCGATATACCCGGTGGCCCGGCGTCCGCAGACCACTAAAAATCTGCTCGGGCTACTAAAATGTCCATTAGTGAAGTCCGCGCGGGCCACTAAAAAAATCCCCTGACTGAGGCGTCTATGGCGGAAAAACAGAGACGTTATGAATATTTCTGCCGAGCAGAGGCAGAGAGAGTTTTCTGAAGATTGTCAAAAGTGACATTCGATCCAAACTTCAGGACACCAGAGTCTCAGACTTATTAACTATTCAACTGTGCTCACCTTCAATTGAAGATTTCGATCCGACAGAGGCCATTCACTTATGGAACAACTCTGCTCGCCGTCCTCATGCAAAGCCATATGGGTCAAGAGGAATGGAGGATAAAACAGATTTAACAGATGTTGCTGATGAAGAAGATAGTGTTGACTCTGAGACTGAATTCACAGAAATGGATGTGGACTTCGAACTTCTGGATGAATAAGTGCATTTTTTTCTGCATGTTAATTAATAAGTGCATTTTTTTCTGCATGTTAATTATGCTTGTTTTAAAAAATAAACACAATTAAAGTTAAGTCTTGGTTCATTTACTGCTCTGATGTCTTGATAATGTGGGACCGCTAAAGATGCTGGCGGGATACTAAAAATTCTCATTAAGTGGTCCGCGGGCTACTAAAAAAAAGTATTTCGAACCCGGTTTGTTAGGGTGAAATTTGTGAAGTATTCAGGGATTTCTTTGTGGTTGTATTTGTAGTAAAACTTTAGAGCGTTGAGTGAGTATTGGTCGGTAATTTTGAGAATGTTAAATCTTTTGTGGATTGGGTCTGTGTGCGCGTTGTTTTTGCTGGTTGTGATTGTGCGTAATGCGTGCTTTTGTAATTTGGTTAAGGTGGATGTATTTGTACTTTTCCCCCATGCGAGTATGCCATAGTTTATGTGGGGATTTATTAGAGATTGATAGAGGGTGATGAGTGTGTGTTCATGAACTGTGTTTTTTTAGTTTGTTAAGAATCCCACAGGTTTGAGCAATTTTTGTTGCGATTTTATTTGTGTGTGGTTTCCAGCTCATGTGTTTGTCAAGAGTAATGCAGAGAAAATTAAACTGATCGGTGTGAACTAGGGGAATATTGTTGAGTTTGAGAGCTGGTGGGACTAGGGTGCGGTGTGGGGAGTGAAATGTCATATATTTAGTTTTTGTGATATTTAATGAGAGTTTATTTGTACATAGCCATTGGTATACTTCGCATAGTTCATTATTTATGATTTCCGTGTTTTCGTCGCTGGGGTTTAAAGTGGTGAATAATGTTGTATCATCAGCATAAGTAATGAATTTCAGTCTCGTTGAGCAATGGTGTAGGTCGTTTACATATATTAGGAAGAAGAATGGACCAAGTATGGAACCTTTGGGGACACCTATATTTATTGGTAGTGTGTCTGATTGTGTGTTTTGATCAAGCATGACGTATTGTTTTCTGTTTTTCAGGTAATTATTACATAGTTGGAGCGCATGGTCATTGAGATTGTAGTGTTTAAGTTTATGAAGTAGGATATTGTGGTCAAGGCAGTCAAAGGCTTTTGTTAGATCCAGAAAGATGGTGGTTGGTGTAGTATCGCTGTCTATTGATTGAAGTATTCTGTCCGACAGTTCTAAGATTGCATGTTCAGTTGAGCTTTTTTTTCCTGAAACCGTATTGGTGGTTGAAGTAGAGGTTGTTTTTTTGAAAGTGTTGATCAAGTAGTTGTAGGATTATTTTTTCGAGTATCTTGGATATTGAAGGGAGCAGGGAGATTGGTCTGTAGTTGCCTGGGAGATGCGTGTTGCCTTTTTTGTGGATTGGTTTGATTTTTGCAATTTTCAGTCTGTCTGGGAAGGTAGATGTTTTGATCATTTGGTTTGCGATGAGTGTTATTGGTTGTATGATTGATGTTTTTAATGATTTGATGAGAACTGTGCTGATGTCGTCGTGTCCAGTGGAGTGTTTTGTATTGAGGCTAGTGATGATTTCTTCCACTTCGAATGGGCTAATTAAGTGGAATGCAAATGTTTGATTGTTGGTGATTGGAAGATATTTTCGGTAGTCTGTATTTACATATGGAATGGTGGAGGCTGTTGATTCTCCGATATGGGTGAAGAATCGGTTTAGTTCGTTTGCAATATCGTTTGGTAAGTTTAATTTTGTTTGATCTGGTAGAATTAGGTGATCACCTAGCACCTGATTATTCCGTCAGGGCCTAAACTCTTCAATTCTGGAGTCTACTTTTTTTGGGTCAATTTATCTTTAAATTTTCAAAATTGATCATGTATATCTCCTTAGCATTCTGATGCCACTTACATTTCTTTTAAATGAATTGAAAAGTGCAAAACCTCTGAATTTAGCTCGGCAGAAAGTTCAACATTAATTGCACTCAATGATCTTTTTTTTATGCATTCCATTATTAATTTTTCCTTCTTTAATTAATTTTTGTCCTACTGTCTTCAATTTGTTTTTCTCATTTCATAATTTTATCTGATCTCATCATCAAATAATCTTATGGCTCTCATTCACAAAATAATCTCTTTCTGTCTCTCTTTCTCTCAACCAAAATACAGAAAAAACACTGATCTGATCATCTTAAAATTAAAATAATACGTTTTTCTCTAAAAAAATTAATATCCTTTTGATAAGTACTTGTTTTGTGAAATGTGATGCATTCTACAGAGAATTACAAGTAATTCATGCTGGCTGCCTTACAATTAACGGTGAACGTTATGATTACCATTAAGCGAGATCCATAACGCACCGGAACTTCCCAGAGACTACCGTCAGAAGCCAATCTCAGCAAGCATATTTTCAGAGCTGAATTCCTATTCGATGCTCCATCTGTATTACTCTACATCATTGAATGAAACAATAACGCGGCGAAGACCAGGGACGAAAGAGCGATTTATACACCTCAACATGCGAATATAGTCTAGACCCCATGGGCCTAGGAGTGCACTGGAGCGTGACAGCTTTGTCGATTTCGCGCAAACGCGCGCGTCACCACAGTATATGGTAGTCGATATTTCAATACTCCCTTATAAAAATTCATTGATGATGGATCGAATCATCCCTACCTGCATGCATCCATGGTCTGAATAATTGTACGTCTATACCGTATCCGTTCTGAATTGCCGTCGGCTACAGAACTTGTCAGAATGTTTATACATGTACATAGGCCTACTTATACAAGTATACAGACTATTAGCCTCTTTACTATAGGTTATAACTGTATTAATTATATAATTTGGGTCTTTTTTAATCGTCTACCATTTGTCATGTTTATTGCTTTATTCTAAAAAGGTTACAGAAGTCTTTTGAGCAGTACATGCATTACATGTCCGATTTTTTTCTCGTTGCATTTGCAGCTGGCACAGGAAACGTTTTTGTGTATTATAATCCGATCTCAAACGGTAATTAATAGTATATGGGTGGATTATGATAATTTGGACACCATTTGTCAAATTCTTTCAAGCATGCAGTCGGATTAAGATTTAAAAGGATACTAGTAGTTATAAGAGGGGAGGGATGTATAATCAGGTAATTGTGTTACACGTTTCCTGTTGATATTATTTGAACAAGGCGAAGTGTTTGTTATGTCATTATATCAGAAGGGATCAGACATACTTACAAGTTACGCCAATGGGATTATGCTGCGGTATATTTAGAATTAAAGCATCAACCAGGAAACATATTTTTGTTACCTACAAGCAGAGTTGTCTTTGTGAATACTCATTTGGCCTTGTATTACTGTCTATGGCAGCATGCATGATGAAGAACCCTTGAGATCTATCGAAATGAGTATGAGTGTTAATTAATAATTGCCAAGGGAACACATGCTAGTCATTGTCTAGCGAGCAGACGACGCCACAGCACCAGTCGAAGCGCCAACTGAGTGTTACACAATGCATGCTAGTATTAAACATACGTTATGAAAGCTCGAGGTTAGTTTTATCTGAGAGCTAATCTTTGAGTGCGTTATGAGTCCGCTATCAATTGACTACCAGGAAGAAGTATTTCGGCGTACATTTCAATTGAGTATTTAAAAATGGTGAAACACAAAGAATCAATGTTTCCAACGCATAAAACTATAGGAATAACTGATTACAATCCACGTAAAATCATTTATTCACGAACGCAAGCGAATACTTCAGGCAGACATAACTCCATCAATCCACGACTTGAAGTAGCCAGTGCGAACAAACACCGACGGTTGCAGAGGAGCCTGACAGGTGACCCACCATGAAGCTATGCCCTTGACCACCATGCCGTCCCCAGATGGACAGTTCATAGGTCCACCTCGGTCGCCCTGTGCTCAACGGTTTTCATAGCATATGGATCCTGATAGAAAATACTTACATCACAGAGTCCGACGGTGTTCTCAGCGTTGGTGTAACAAGAGTTGTACTCCCAGATCTCCCTCGTCGCTAAGGACTCTCTGCAAGCATTAATGTTCATGCCTGTGGTGGATGCCTTTCTGAGGATATCAGACTGCTGAAGACCGGATGCTATGTGCAGATTAAAATGATAGTCGTGTATCTGAGGCAAAAACAACTCACTTGGACGACCCCATCCTGAGATCACACACTCCTCTCCAGCAACATCTTCGTCATCATCCGGAAGTTGAGCGACGCTGATGTTGGCTCCAGAGACATCAAACGGAGTAGCCATTTGCAGCATCACCAAGTCATAAGGATACTCCACGCAATTGCCACAGTATCCCTGGTGCTGTTAGAGATCCCAGGTACATCTTGAGATTAGTTATGAATTATGTGCATATATACTCACAAACACTTTGCGTTGGATCGCAGACGTTTGAGCTGATTCCTGTAATTCGGCAAGAGTGCGAATGTGAGCTCCAGCGGTGACAGACATGGTGTCATCATTACTGGAGACGGACACTTGTGATTGGCAGGTATATACTATTGTCAATACTTACTCAACACAACGTCCTGAGGTTAAGACCCACTCAGGATCGACCAGGATGCCTCCACAGTAATGATTAGCACCGATTGCCCAGTCGCCATAATGTACAGACACCATCCATGGGAACTCAGCGGGTGTCGCATCCTCGCTGTCCAACACGAAGGGGGTGATTGTCTTCGACGTAGCCACTAAAAATCAGAATAGTCTATAATATAGAGGAACAGATAAAACAAAAGATTGGACGAACCTTGGGCTGTGAAAATGAGCAACAGGCAACGGATCATAGCTGAAAATATACTGGTTTAACTATAAACAAGAGTCAGTATGTACCTTTCTTTCGTTTAATTGGCGTGTGAGAGAAACAGGTGTGAATCTAAATAAAAACGATTTGGAAATAAATAGTTTAAGCATTGCTACTTGGAAGATAAGAGTGCTTATCTGTGAAATTCATTCCACAAGAGAACTATTCTCCCTTGGGTCAGATGAACCATTAACACACAGCAATGAAGTTCTTCTCTGTCATTCTCCTCTTTTGCTTCGTCCAATATGGTGAGTTAATATAGTTGCATAATAAACAAAACAAAGGAGATATCTGTATATACGGGCATATATGTATATATATGTATATACATGGCTCAGTGTAATTAATAATTATCTGTAATTAAATAAATTTCTGATACAATATAAATCTGATTCATAATTGAAGTAGTGCTTATTGGATTCGGAAGTTATTGATTGACATTTAGAGGTAGATCACAATAGAGGTGCAGACCACGGAGACGCCGCTGATATGTACTAAACGCCGCCGATTAGACGTTTAGCCAGCCGCCGCCGATTGGTGCCGTCGGCCAGCCGCTATCAGCCGATTACGTCAACAGCGGCTCTCAATCGATTCAATCTATATATTTTACATTCAGTATTATAAGAAGTTATCATTTGTAGAAGTTTTTGTTGTGTTAATGCTATTTTTTATATACTTACCATCTGAGCTATCTGATTCAGTTTACTTCATTAAAATTAATTTAAGGATTTATGCCATACTTTATGCATGCCCATACATATATACATCTACGAGGGTTGTCCCAAAATCTATCGGACTGACATAGGATGCGCAGTATACTAATACATACTAGGGTTAATGTAAAATATTCCTTCACGAGTACTAGTAGATCACTTGTTACTAGCTACATATATATTACTGGTATGTACCTAGCATTAAGCTTACCCCTATTTGATTCATTGTTGTTTAACTATTATTACTTACAGCACTGCCGAACCGGCCCTCATTTCAGAATTTGGAGGCCAAAAATAATTTGTATTGGCCTCTCATAACACTTGGTTCATTTCACTGTTTGTCTTCATTTATTGCTTTTCTTGGTGTGAAAAATGAGTGAAATTCTGTTAATTTTCCTGCAATTATTTAAGCTATATACATGTAACACAGACGTTGCCCAACAATTGTAAACCGAGACAAAAAAAAAAAAAAAAAAAAAAAAAAAAAAAAAAAGAAAAAAAAAAAAAAACCGCGAATTTCTTATGCAAGATCCTGATGCAACAATTTATTCGGTTCGCCATCCTCTTTCCTTTTCCAACATGCTCCTTTATTTGCTTCCTCTTCCAGCTGCATATATTATTATTTGCTTGTCATAAAAGAGTTAATTAATTAGAATCTTGCTGAATTTGCGTCAGCAGACACAACACACGAAGTGATGATCGTGATTATGATGTTCATGATTAAAAATAATGTTTTTGAAGTTTAAGAAACGCCCTAAACATTTTGAACTTGAGTCAAGCATGAGAGTGTAATTCAGTGGGACATTATAAGATTTGGAAATCGTCCAATCTCAAAATTACCACACTAGTACTACATGTAGAGAATAGTGCATATTTGTTTTAACTAATGACATCATTATACGTATAGGATGACACAGCAACCATTGCCAAGCCACTCCAAGCGCTGCTAGCCGCCAATCACCAAGCTGAGCCGATATCTCTGATTGGTGAAGCGGCTTAAGCAGCTAGCCGGTCATTTTTACTGCAGCCAGTCGATTCTGGCTAATTACAATTTGCTCCAGGGTCTATAGGGGTGGCATTGATGAAGATGACCGCACAAAGAAAATGTGTTGTACCGTTTGCATACAGTGATCGATATGTACTTGTGATAACTTTCAGTTTTGGGGTATTGTAAAATTATAGAAGAGAAGCATAGTGTGGCTGGTTTAATAGTGTTGTAAAATGGTAGAAGAGAAGCATGGTGTGGGTGGTTTTATGGTACTGTAAGATTATAGGAGATAATCACAGTGTGGCTGGTTTATGGTATTTGAATTTGAATTTTGGATGGCATCCTTCGGGTGTTGGCCCATAATAATATTATGCAATGTGCTATTACAATGTTGTTTGGGTAACAATTGTTGATGCTTAGTAAAAATACCGAACACACTGCTAAACTTCTTTTGAATCTTTTCATGTATGTGTGGGATATTCAAAGAATGTAAAAATAAACAAATAGTTTAACACACAGGAAACTTATTTTGTGGTTTGTATGTCATCTATATATATTATTGTGCTGTCAATTAATTATCAATGAGATGATTTGCGTTATCGGTAGGGGTGTATTTCAAGACAATAGCATTGAATATAATTATTGATGAGTGAGAATCGGACATGCACTTTTGGAACTCACGACGCTGGTTCTAAATTTATTGCAATTATTTTATGAACGGTTTCTTTTAGGACGAAGTTTCCCAAGGCACGCAACCGACTCCTCCATTGGAGCATCCTTTGCTCACGACCCCTATGTGATTGGAGGCGTACCTGCCTCCCCAGGTGAATTCCCTCATCAGCTTGCCCTGCACACAACCATCAACCCCAGCAACCTTCGCTGTGGGGCTATTCTGATCAGCGCCACCGAGGCATTGACCGCTTCACATTGCGTAGAGTAGGTTAATAAATCCAACCACAAATCAACACCAAGCGGTTATTTTCCGTAACAGTGGGTCAAGCCCAACCAGCTTGTACATCACCGCTGGTCTGTATTTGCGAGATGACCCCGTGAATGGTCAAACACGGCAGCTGACTAGCTTCACAATGGTAAGATCATCAATCTGAGATACTTTCCCATGCATTGTTTACTCGTTCTACCCAGCACTCCGACTACTGCAGCACTTGTGATGGTTTTCCCAACGACATCGCAGTTCTCACCTGGGAGGATCCCATTGATTTTGAGCAACCTGACGTTGGAGTCGCTCGTCTCCCAGATAACGACGACAACGATTTCGCAGGGGATACCTGTGTTATCTCCGGCTGGGGAAGAACTTGTAAGTCTCACACTTACATAGTGCATTGAGAATAATATTCCACAAACAGCGGACAGTTCTATTTTGCCAAATGCGATGTACAAAGCTGACATCAATGTGATTTTCAACGACGAATGCGCCTCCAGAGTGAGTGGTGTCTCGGGTGCCACCATCTTCAGACATCACATCTGTCTATACAACTCTGCCGAAGATACTGGATCATGCAACGTATGTGCAATCGAATCTTAAGTGATCAGAATTTTTTACTCTTTCTTTGCTTATCCAGGGTGACAGTGGAGGACCTCTGAACTGCCACCTGGAGGACCCGGAGGATGACCGCACCCACTTCGTGGCTGGTATTACCTCCTGGGGCATCTCATCTTCGGGTGACTGCCTGCAGGATTACCCCTCCGTCTACGTTAGGGTGTCCTCTTTCCTGGAGTGGATCGAAGAGAACACCAGCGGAGTGTTTTACGCTAAGGGACAGCAGTTCTGATGCTGTTGAATTATGAGAAGTGGAAATGAAATGTTTCGTTTACGGAGCATCTTTGTTTTGTTGTTCAAAGTCAAACATTACATGCATCGATGTACGTCACACATAGTCGAAGGTACGCATTATTTTCAGATAAATATGAGGAGTATTATCTGTTAATATTGAAACAATTGAATTTTAAAAGAGAACCCCTATTTGAAAAAAAAAGCGATATGATCGACACGACCAATATAGCATCATGGCACATTGTGGACATGTTTGCCGGAGAACGAGAGTATACAAAATAGGTCAGTAAAGTAAGCACAAGCTTTTCCAGGCTTAGACAGGGGTTTTTTTTTCCTCCAGAAAATGTGTTTTATATATTTA
Source organism: Capitella teleta (assembly GCA_000328365.1). Lineage (NCBI taxonomy): Eukaryota > Metazoa > Annelida > Polychaeta > Capitellidae > Capitella > Capitella teleta. The sequence goes on along the minus strand of KB294671.1, from coordinate 8,925 downwards.
GATATTTTGAATTGACATGTGTCCTGTTCAAAATTGACAACTACACAGCGGCCTCTAAGTTACGCCCACCGCAGTCACGTGACTATCCAAGCACGTGGCTTGGACAAACACACAGCCTTTCGCCTTGCAGCATGGCTTCGCAAAGCATATCTCTCGCGAGTCTCTCATCTTTGCCGGATGATTTTGGCGAGAAATATCCCCCCCATGCCATAAACTTACGTTTGAGGAGACAGGCAAGGGTTTTCTGCCGCCGGTCGTATGTTTGTGGGGCCAAGATTTCTCGGTCTGATGACATTTTGACTATCGATGCTAAGTGCAGCATGGGAAAGACTAGCCAGCCACATAACATCTTCATGAAACTGAAAGATGGAGTGTCATCTCTAAATGACTGTCACTGAACTTGCAAAGCCGGATGAGTACGAATCCCTTTTTAACCACTATCACGAGTGAAAATATGTATACGGTAGGCCTACCGGTACTATGAAACCCTACTGTAACACATCGTTGGGCTATTTCTCAGGCAGTCGCATATAGATTAGGCGTTAGGTCAGCAGGTTAACGGTTCCTTGCGTAATTATTCAACATCATTCATATGCAATGTAGGCTACACGCTTGAGGGCCTAAGGCCAGTTCTTTTACGGTGCATTATGAGAAAATTAAAAATGAGCAGATATAAAGATGATAATTGCCTCGAACGCGGTCAACATTCAGTTGATCGTGAGGCCTGTCACACGCTTTAATCCATTTCCGGCACCTCTCCTCATCTACATTCGGCTTAGAGAATGGGATGAAGGTTAAATCCCCTACTAATCGCTCTGGATAGCGAGTATCCAATCGGCAGTCTCCCCACTGGCACCTCTTGACCATACTGTATGCAGCGTTGAAGAATGAAGACTAATAACGAAAGGCTGAAGACTAAAAACGTGGTTCCGAAAGTCAATTTACAGTGCAGCGCTATGCGTTTAAGCCGGGGAAGCAGGATTATTTGGCTGAGGGCCTACTCTCGGTCAAGGTCGTGTAGGTGTCAATTCCCAGGCCATGCTTGTTCTGTCATGCTATTTAATCATCTCTCGCTATACACATGCATGCTTAAACTATTCCCAGCATGAATTTTAGATGATTTTCATGTGTATGCAATATATTTGATAAAAAGGAGAAGATAATCATCATAATAAAAATGGAACACAGTTAATAATATATTATGATTATTAATAATTATAAATGAGATATATTCGGTTATACAAAAAACAGCAGTTGAATAACATGATACAAATTACACGCTAAAGTCCAAACACATAAGCCAATGATCAGCCTAAAAAACGATACGGACATATAGACGTCGAGCTTCAAAACTTGATATCTCCGGGCAGGAACTCATCAACGAGAGATTGGTAATACGGCGTCAATGCAGCTGTGTCAGGTAAAGAATCGCCCTTCGAATACAGGTCGAATTTGCTAAGAAAAGAGAGAGCATGAAAATGGAGTGCGTTATGATTTTGCACTTATTTAAACTCCAGGACCCATTTGAGCATTTCAGTATCTTTGTTATCGCAGAGATACATGTAATCTTCTTGTGTATGCCACGGATAGAAAGAGTGGAAGCGGATCATATAGAAGGCCTCTTCTGGCAAAGTGCAAGTCGGGTGGTTTTTCAAAACACGGTACATGTATTCTGTTAAAATAGGGCGTTATGATTACCCCTGAAAAGTGCATTATAAATTCCCAATTTCTCACCATCGTGTCCCCATGACATCATAATGTTACTAAGACCACAGTTCTCTGAGTAAACTCCAAGACGTGTACTATACGTGCATTCAACGACATTGCGAACACGCACACTCAACCTAGGTTTACACAAACTTGTATTCGTCTTTTTTCGTGTCGGCATTAAACTCAAAGCTGTCTTTGCCGAATACACATTGATCAGAGAACGAACATCCAACTAGAAATGTGTCTCCTACGGTTGACCACTGAAACCATGATATGACGTCACTGAGTCAGTGCAATGAACGCTGAACTGACCTGAGGTTCACCCCACATGGCCATGACCTTCCCGAGGTCATGGATGAGGCCGGTGAGGTGGAACCACGGTTCTTCTGGGTGCACTTCTCGGATTCTCTCCGCTGTTTGGAAACCCAGATAGCATTCAAGTGTCATTGTGATACCTATTTCGTGGCAAAACTTGCCACATAAGTGAAATAAAAAGCCGCCACAATTGTACAATAATGCCCATCACATAGCCATCACTTTAAACAAAAAAAAATAGATTGCAGATGTGAACACAGATGTGGCAAATAACGAAACAAGTGTGGCAGTTAATTTAACGGATTAACCAAAACGGTCGGCGATAACGAAAGTGAAATGGCACATATGTGGCACAAATGGGCACATATGTGGCGATTATTAAACTGTTTACATAAGGGATTAGGAGATTGGGCCTCACGTGTGGCGATAAATGGTTCCTTTGAAGTCATTACGTGATTGTTTACTCAAGAGATAAGACCATGAATGCAGGTCTGAATGACAGAAATTGACACATATCCTGCACTCAGATGGCAACTTTTTATTGTTTGTTTAGGGGATTACTACACCAGATTAAAAAATATTATAAAATCAAAATCGTTATTTTTCATACTGTATTATTGTTATTAACAGCAGATGAAAGAAAATAACCTAACATAGGAGAAAATTAAACAATAACATGTGTCATGTCAAAAGGTCCTCGCTTGTGGAACCTCGTGAGTCTATGGAATTCGTAGAACGCTGCTTCCCCGACTGCAATGTCCCACTTCATCAAGACTGGTTGAGGATGAATTGACTTTTTTTGCAGATAGCGACTGGAAGAAGAACAAAATCATAATAATTACCATAGCTAGGAAGTACTAAGAAATCGGCTTGGATTATCCATACACAAATCACGAAGGAATTGGAAACATATCAGTTTGAAACATATTGAAAATAATTCCAAATACTTACTGCATGCTGTTGTTGAACCCCCAAGAGTTGAACTGTAATTGTGCCGCCACGGTCATCAGCTCCAGCAGGCTGTTGCAGACAGTCTTGTTTGTGTTCGATCCACCACAGCCGAGCCTAGTTATCTAGAAAAAGAAAAAAATATATATCAGTAACTCAGCATTAAAGCACAACACAATTGATCGCAGAGTATAACATTAAAGCAAATGGATTATCTTATAATTGAATAATCAACAATCTCAATTCGTTGAAGATTCAGGATCTAATAAAAAGAGCTATGAAAACGAGATTTCATACATTACCACTGGAGCAATTACAGTGGAATATGTGGTATATCGAGCTGCAATAATATGGCATCTGAACATCCTGAACATTAAGCAATCGACTCTTAAGTCATAACGAATAGAACCCCTCCCCCTAAATTTAGGCGTTGGTATAATCGTGCAAAGCTGATCATTTAAAGCCAAATAACGGGAAGGAATTACATGCATATGTATCTGGTTGCGCTCATATATCTATAGCTTTTCGTGGGATGCATTCATATGTTCCGCGAAAATGCGCCGAGAAATCCAAAATCGAAATCGTAATTCTCGAGAAAATCTGACGGATGAGTGTGCCGCCCAATGATATGGACTCTATAGATGGACTATTCCTATTGGCCAGTGTATGTCAACGGCGCTGAGACTATCGGAAGTAGCAAGCAAAAGGAAGTGGCACTGTACTTTTACAGAGTTTGAGTAGGTCTACGGTAGACTACCTATCCCGCATTTCTGATTGGTTTACGCATTACCGTATTGCACGCATAAAAAGTGTGTTCTGATGATGATATCATAACGCACTTTGCCATTCCGGCGTCTGGTTCTGTTGATCAATCGACGTTTGAAGATTTTCCCGATTGAGAGATCATGACACGCAAATGTGTCGTTGTCAGTTGTTCAAACCGATATCACCACAATTCGCCAACAACCTTTCATCGGTAAATTTATAAATGATCATTCACATAATAATATATAGCTTCTCAAGCATCAGTGCCTGCACATCATTGTGACAGCTATACCTAGGCCCTACACCTTCAACTACAGTGTGAAGTTTTTGAAGAGTGAAGGATCCTCAGTATTATCCAGGTACGTGCTATATCAATAGTATGCAGATGGATATCCATTTAATTATATATGAAATGTACATGTATACCATAGTACACATTTGGATATATTTCTATATATTTCAAGCCCCAGCATAATTATTTACACCTTATTATAATACTTATTATTTTACCTATATCATAATACCTATATCATATATGTAATTCATTTCAGTTTGTTGGCTGCGTGTATGTTTTGTCTATTATTATTAACGATTAAGGTATAATAGATGTACTGCTTCAGGAGGAGCAATGAAACTTTCTTTCTTTACATGCCAGTACAAACAAGTATATATACAGGTATTTCCAAACTTTATTTAAAATTATTTACTTATCTCTTATTTGACTTGCATGTACCTTATTTGCAGTTAACATGAAGAGCTCTGCAAATCTACCTTATATGTATCATTCACACAAGATGTGTGGAATTGTTAGACTAGGTGAGTTGATTGTGCTAATTATTATATTCATTCTGTGTTTTCATAGTGTCATCATTCTAGATCTTACTGGCACCTTTGCATGCTTGAGCGGTTTCAGCGTCGAACTCTCTATTCACAGTGATGTTTGGTGTCCAGAAATTGGAGGATTGATTCCCAAATTGAGAACACGTAAGCTCTTTATCTGATAATACACCAGCACTGGTTTCTTATTAAAATTTTTATATATTCAGTTAACATTTAAATTCCTTGAAAAACTGTGCCAAAACCGAATTTCTCCTGAACCCAATTAAAAAATAAATATACACTACGTAATATTATGGGTATTAATTTAAAGAACCTTTATTTGTGTTTAGGTTTATTTTTCTCCTGATTATAGTGGTTCTATTTTCACAGGTTAAATCCCCACCCCAATAAGAATGAAATATACATTTGATTGACATTCATTTGAAATTTTATTTTCAGAGATCCGATCAAGTTGACAGAATTATTGCTGAGGAGAACATAATTTAGAAATTTGCTTTCACTGTTCAAGTTAGCAGTGAGCCATCATGTCTGGGTTCATCTCTAAAAATCCAATTCTATTACTTCTCCATTTTTATTTTTTTAACATGTTCACAATTTGCTTGAGAGTTTACTTTTCAATTTGATAGAAGTATATCATTTATGGTGCCTTTCAATTTTAATCATAATCAATTACTGATCCTAAATCTAAGATATTGCCTCAATGCATTTGTGATTTGCCATTTAATAGCTCATAAATAATAATTTAAATTTCTACCAATTCCACTTGACACAATTTTTCTCCTTTTACTTTTACTGCTTATATATAACAGTTTTCTTCTTTATAATTTATTTCATGTGGAACAACTTAATTGGATTTGGCTGTTAAAATGCATGCATTTTAAATTTGCTTCCTT
>KB294659.1:4756-19422 GCA_000328365.1 Capitella teleta | reverse complement strand
TGCGTAGCATCATTGGTGAGTTTTGACATTTTCCCATGGAGTAGATAGACTACTTTTGGCCCACTTGTATTCCCGGTATATATAATCATGTCTGTGTCGACAGCCACACACAGAAAATCAAAGCCAAAACACGATTGGTTTTATAAATGGAACAATTTTACAAAATAGGTAAAAATGCAAAATGTACAAACAGAATAAATCGAAACTAAACAGTTTTCACAAAATCGCACACATACAATACGGCCTTTACGGAAAAACAGTCTTATTTCTTATTCCGTGGCGTCTTTATAAATCTGGTTATTCTCATTGTCCAATAACAAGTCGCGTTGCAAGGGTGTCGATTCTATGCTATAATCTGTAACAAGGGTTGTGATTGGAGGAACAGTCACCCGTCGCGGCAAAGGGGGCGGGGCATCCCACCGTAACCCGTTGCCATTGTTGACACTTTGAGATCGGATTAAACGCTGAGAATTTGTTCTGATAAGAGTCGAATTATGTCGAGTTAGCGGTTGCATGGGTTGACTGTACGGGTCTTCGTCGTACTTTTGTTCTAGCTCCATCGGAATACTTGCCCTGAAGAAGAGATAAATATAGAAATCTATAAAAGCGCGAACTTTGACCTGTTTTCGTTTATCCAGGGTTGTTATAAATGACACACAAAACCCTTTACAATAGGAGGGTAAACCTGTGTCGATGATCTGACAGCCAGATGAAATATCACCCCTTTCACGTCACATTTAAAACCGACTCGTAAATTAACCAATTCAAACTCTGCGGTGGCTCAGATATGTAACATATTTTACAAAATTCACAAATATTTTAATGAAAGCACGCGAAATCTCAGCGAGAGCACAAGCTGTTAGTGCGCGAGTCAGAGGAGACACGTAAACGGCATGGTATTCAGTACAATGCATTAAATTATGATAGTGAGGGGGGGGGGGAGGCTTACCTTTTGTAGCACACGTATCCAACCGTAAGTATGAGTAAAGCGATGATAACCGTCATTCCGACGATGGTCATCAGAATAATGTCTGGAAAGAAATTGCACACGTGGAGAGTTCGATAGATTAAAACAATTCACAGCTAGGCGACGGAGAGTGAAGGACTAGGACCCAGAAGGTGTGGTGACATGCAGTGTACTCGAAATGCCTATTACTTAACTTGGAGTCATTATTCCGTCATTCATTCATCAATAATAGGTGCAATGAAATGCTTAATTGTGTTGGAGGGTTAAAGGTTTTAATTCTTTATATTGTTGTAAATGGAATTCCCATTTATTTGCATGACAATGCTGACCGCGAGGTGTCGGAATATTATCTTGGTGAGAATTGTAAGATGAATTATCACAGGGTAGTTGTATTAATTAATTTACCTTTGGGTAGCGCCAATGGTCTGTTAGTTTCGTGTTTCACTGATTCTATTTTGGGCATTTCACCTGTGTAATCGGAAGAAATCAGCATTAAAAACAATCAATAAAAATCAATCAAACATGCGTGCCTTCTGTGCAGTTTCCGATCACTCCTGTCCAGTGCACTCCGAGACATTTCAGCGTCCAGGAATTCTTGGAATTGGAACACCCGATGACTGTGACGTCAGCAGTCCTCTGTATCCACATGTTGTCATCACGTGGTTTGTTCAGGTCCTCACATCCGGTGGCTGATAACCAGAAATTGAGACCGGAATTTACAGGTAATAAAATATATACAAACACCATCTCAATTAATTACAGTGTTTTATGTGTTTACAAATATGCAAGACGGACAGAACATAAATTGACCCTGAGAGCATCTTGAGAATGATTAGCAATTTACAATGAGCTAAGGTGTAATTATTTTAACCTCTGATTTCATTGGCAAATCCACGCTAAAATTGAGGAGAGAAATGACATGTGCGGCCGTACATTATGCAATATACGATAGAACTCGGGCGTAACCCGGATTATCATAGAATGTTGAGATTATGACAGAATGGGCCACCCGGAGATGATTTTTAGGGAGACACTCGTTGGGCACTTTGCCGGTGGTTGCATAGTGATCTCCAGGTGGAGGACGTAGGTCAGCCTGATTATTCACATGAGAGCAAATACATTCTCGCGGCAAATACTTGAGAAATGTTTGCAGAGGCCTGCATGTCTTTGAACTCTTCACCCGCAAGATCGCAAATTGAAAGAGAATCTCCTCCAGCGAAAATTAGATTAAATGAACTCTTTATCTCAGGGTTTGAACATTCGGATATTTCGATATTTCGATATCGGATATAGTTTGCATAGTTTTATATAGGTGCAGCGCTAGTTATGAATAATCAAGCGTATACATACCTTTAAGAAATACTAGGAAGTGGGAAGCCTCGTCTTGCTTGAGGGATACAGTGACTTCGTTGGAGCGGCTTTCTGCTAGAAACACTTCTTCTCCGGATTCCATATCGACTTGTAGAGGGAAAACCTCATCATTGCCTTCGTCGATGACGTAACCAATTTGTGTGGTGACGTCACTGAAGGCGTAGGCCTTCAATTTGACCTTTTGACCTCTCTTTGCGGCAAAATAAAACTGAGTTCCCCCGTTGCGTCGGCTGGAAGAGCATTCGGAAGAAGTGAGTTGCCTGCTGGAGATGTACGACGGTGATGTGCTCAGGGTGTTCTGCTTGCAAGGGGTCACTGGGACGGCTGGAATAAGAAAATGGTGATAGATTACAAAGGTGAGAAATGGGCGGAACCTGCAGTGTGTACGTTAAAGCAAATGAAGAGCATTTCTTTGCCTGATTAGAATCAAAACCCTCGAGGCCGCATTGCTCCTTTAAACGCAAAAAAAAAGGTCTTTCGCATTTTCTATTAGCGGCTCATAAAATCGACAGAGCGCATTAATTAAATCGACCAGAACGCCCAGCAGAAGAGATGAGTGTGGCTATCGCTCGTGAAAGGGTTGACACCGGGTCAACGTTTGAACGACGGTCATCATCAATCTATAAACCTGAGGTTATGTTTCTTCTTCTTTGATTAAAGGACGATTAACGCCAGGGAAGAGTCACATGATTTTTTTAATTGAAATTTCCACTGAACAGATATGTTTCATAAATGTTAGAATACTGACCAGCCAGACAGATGTATTCGATTTGAAGGAAGACAAGAAGCCCCTTCCTGCACGGGTTGCGCTTCCGAAATGATTCGTCATTCTCCGTCACTGTGCAAGACTGACGACCGTTGCACTGCGAAATCAAGATATCGAGCACGCTAGTTTTACACCCGAGATGACCAGTGTCGAACTCGATGCACTTTGAGATGGACAGATGACCGTAAAGAGCATTCTTGACAACGATATTTGTCTGTCCAGGGCATTGGAGGTGAACCTCCTCGTCATCACATATCACTTGTTTACGAACTGGAATTAAAAGAGACACATGTTGATCATATGTACGATACTTTAGTGTACGTAGATATAATTATACACATGTATGCACGTATACAATCATATTCGACTACAATGATTGGCTTGACGGAAATGAGTTTGTCAAGCTGGCAACCTTTTGAGATTATTTTTGACCAAATAACCTGAACTTGAATTAATTTCTTTGCCGCTTTCATTTGACGTAACTTCTGAAATATATGACCCTGCGCATTCTGGTGTGAGGTAATATTCATATCAATGGGCTCCGGTTTTGTCAATTGTTGTCTTGTTATTCTCATTCCAATGGAAGCTGAGGATTGATTGATACGATAAGCACTCACAACTATATGTAATTCCCATTGTGCCAGATTGACTCATCTGATATTACAGTTGACACCCGTTGCATGAAAAAAAACACACTTTTTAGCAGTGTTATGCCAGCATTTCGTGATCACCCACTAATCACCTCGTCGGTGTACTGCTTCATCATATTTTGTTAAGATTTTATTAGCATTCATCACTTGAAGGCTAAAACGTAAACGAAATGTTGCTTGTGTTTAGGATAATATGTCTACTCGTGATTAGATAATTAATGATGCAGGCTACGCGTAACAGATATATCATTGATGATTGTTATTATGACATTTTATCTCTCTTTGATATTACAATGCGCTGCCAAAGAATAACGCTTGTTGAAGGCACCATCATTGAATTGATCTAGAACGGGCTTCAATTTGCTCTGACCTTCTAGCAATCCTGTAGATATGTTTTAATATACAGCAGCATTAGGCCTACCAATAATTTTCTAGAAGTGAGGTCATGTACCTCGATGACCATAATATCCAAATGTTTCAGCCTCGGGATACTTGTGTTATAAAAAGGTGTATATTCTATAAAGTCTATGGGTGAACTGTTTCATAGCCCGTGCCCTCAACCAACATACCTTTGTATGGTTGATATATGTAATATAAGACCCACAACCAAGAGGCTGTTCTAACACTATATGTTTGCTCCTCTTTCAACCACCAGCTTCGGGGTACAAATATTTAACTTCCTTTCTTTAATTGATCTGCCACTTTGGTAGTAAAAATCGCGTTCTTATGAGTTTCTTACTCCCGTAGAAAGAAATTTGATACATATTTTTCCTTTCTGCCTTTGAGTCGCGTTGCATATCCGGTGCTTTCGAGTTATTTACCTGAGTAAAATTTTGATATTTTTTGCGGATAATCTAGGCCGACTTCGCTTACCAGTTAGAATTGCCGCGTTTATAAAGGCTAAATGCATGCCACTTTCACTTATTTGTTGCACTGCTTTTTTTTTTTTAACAAGTTCTATCGTTTGCGGTTAAAAAATGCTATTAGGTAATCTTTGGTATACAGACAAGCATATATAGCACGACTAAATGGCTACGTTATGGTCCATTCTTTGTTCACATCGATATTCTTTGATTCCTTGATATTTCATAAATTTCGTTGGCTTTCAATTGGTAATGCTCTCGCCGAAAAATCCAGTCATGCACTGCAATAATTGCCAAATGCAATTGAGCATAGACGTCAGTACTCTGCGTGGACATATGCCAACATTGAAGAAGGTTAAGTGCCGGCCCAAGTGGATAATGAGACGCACTCAAAATGGACACATTGGATATGTGGCCATTCCAATTTCAAAGTAAAGTCAGGGAATATATCTTGCCAGGTAGTCATAATTATAGTCTAAGTGCCTTAACAGTCAACATCATTGGGATAATCAGAACTTACATTGCACGCCCTTGTGAATTGATACAATTTTGATATTTGATTATAATTGGGATATGATACTGTACAGGTACTCTCTGGTACTTGTCCAATCGATCTTGCTTTTAATTATGGACTCGTGCATTTGGCACACATACGAGATACATGTATACGTTTCTGCTAAGCGGGCACATTTCAATTCAGTGAGTTCTTTAAGTTTATTGTTTTGAACTTCTGTGAGTTGTATTATAACAGTTGAATAATTGTCAGGATTCAAAAATTGTGAAATTGGATTTTTATTACAGGACGATTGGTAAGAATAATTTAAGGCATTACCAACCAGGTAACTAATTAAATTCACAAAAATTAAAGCCATAGAGGAAGAACAATGATTATTATTTCTCTATGTAAATGTTATGTAAATGTGATAATTATCGATTCGTATCAAAAAGTTCATGATATGCAACCGATCCTCGCGGCAAGCGAAACGTAACATAAGAATATCCTTACACAACATAATTAATTACCAAACTAAGAGGAATATGAATCAAAAATTAAAAACAACCCAAAGTGGGGCTCGAACACACGATCCCGATATTAAGAGTGTTAGCTCTACCGACTCAGCTAGCCGGCCTGCTTGACCAAACAGGTGCTTCTTCTCTAAGGATTTCCACATTGAAGACAAGTTTGGAGTGAAATATAATCATATACATACCATCATAAACGTAGCAGAGCGTGTGTGGTATCCACAAAATGAACAGCGCATGATAATATATCCAAAGGTCTTGCATTCTGACAGAACCACACTGAAGACACCCTTGAACGGAGTGAAGTTTTAAGACCAGTGCGGGCTTTTTCTCCTTCCCGCATACATGAATAAATTATGAAAATGAGCTCATTTTATCGGATGCGGTCAATTACCCAACATGAATGAGGCAAACACACATTAGATCTGGCCGAAGCATGCAAGATTACTACCCTGGGATTTTCAGTGAGGAGTTTAATTGAATTCTCTTTTTTTTCTTCCTTTTTTTTCTTCTCGGGTTTGATTTTAGGGGGATACAGTGGGGGCAATTCTTGACAGTCTATTGGACACTCCGTCCCAAGATTTAGCCAGACGGAATGAATGCAAGTGGGGATTTACGTCAAAATATAGTAGTTCACAATGAAAGTTTTCTGAATGGATTAAAGCTAAAAGCAAAAATATCAACGACGTTAAACTTTTAATGGGCGGTTCTTATTGTGATGAGGTTACACATTGACGAATTTCTTGTGGTTATATTTGATTGACGAATTACATGCACAATATTTAAAGGAATGCTTGAAACGGATAATAACTCCACTTATATAAAAACGAATTGAATTTGAAGTCCGACCATCTGCTTATTACTTGCAACCGGCAATAAATCATGCAAGTTATAAATGAAATTTTTTTATTATAATTATACGCAATTTTTATGTCCTGTGATTTTTATTATATATATTTTTTTCTTCCATTGTTGTGTTTGTATTGAACACAGAGGATCTTGGCTTCGGTGACTCTCAAAACGTACTATTACTATCGATGACTCTCAGTACTATATAGTAGTTGATTGCATTCTTAAATGATGGAAAACAGACATAAAATTTTACCAGGCACGTATATAGAGCAAGGAGAGGTTAAGCTTTTAAGAGGTGGGTGAACATGACGGGTAAAGGGATTACCTCAGAATATGAGGGCTGCCTTGATTTGTATGCGACCTTTGCGTGTGCACATACACGATACAAAGAGCTCACACTGTGAATAAAAGGTAAAAGTAGTTTTGCTGAACACTTCTGCCTTTAGATTAAAGCAGTAAAACACGAAGGTGTAACTCCATTTGGTTGACCAACCGATATAATAGCGAATGATACACTAGTAATATTAAAGGTTGGGTCGTGCATGGGGATCATATTCATAAGCTTATCTTGTTGGATGGGTGCCAGAAACGATACCAGCGTCCAGCCATGGTGTGTGCTGGGCAATAAAGCAAGTGAGTGGTCTTCCGTTACTTCGAGACCACATTTCAGCTCCACTCTGTCTTCCTGAGTGAACCCATGACTTTTCGATCTTAAATTCCGTAGGAAAGATTCTATATTGTATAATAGACACGGTATGTGATGCAATGAATATCTTGTGGGATCAGAATTTGAAAATAAAAAAGCGACTGAAACTCATTACCAATACATGCATTACGCAATCTTGACAAACAGCATAATATATTCGAAAATAATGGAGAAGTAAATGGCCCAGTTTGAAAAGGCAAATAACAGTCGATCATCTCAATGTTGGCCGTAATTAGCATATGAAATGAAGATATTAACGTGAGAAAGTTTCCCCTTCTGTGATGCAAATTAGGAGCACTTGAAGATTATCATATTCACCTGGCTTACAATTACGCTGGTATTCGGAAAGATTGGTAGTCTGATTATAAACTGCGTTTGATCATACGATTGTAATGGGTAATTGTTTTCCGTGGTTTGTAATTAGAGACGGCTGAAGAGGTACAGTGCAATGGGTCTGTGAATAAATTATGGTAATCAGCAGGGTAGTTGTGAGTTAACCAGGTGCTGGTCATAGAAGAAACTGCCATGGGGTTTGCGCGCGTATTTCGAGCGTTTGAACTTGCATGCGTGGTGGAAATACATGTTTACACAGGGACTTATTAAATAGTCACGTCACAGTATTAACTTTGATGCCTGGGAAATTATTCTGGAGTATTTTTGCACCCAGATGTGCTTACTCCTGAAACTGACAGGCGAGCCAAAACCCAGACCAGTCGGTTGATTAAGTACTGTTGTTAGTAGACGTGTAATTAAATAAACTAAATTGTAGTACACTTATCATTCTTGTACTTTTAGGCTACCCTTGCTAAGCGTATTGTGTACTGGATAATAACAACTTTATTACATTTCAAGCGCATTCTTCGTGTCTGATTGGACTTGCATATAGCTTGCCCATTGCAGCATTTTGTTGTCAGTCAATAAGAAGAGATCACAAACAACTTATTATTGAAAGTTAAGGCCTATCGGTATAATCTGCATTATTTGAATCCCAAAAGGATTTGTTCATTGGTGTCATTGTTTAACGCAAAAGATGAATTAACAATTCTTCATCAAATGGATCCGAGCATCAAGTTTTCAATGAGTGTGCTCACTCAAATAAAACGTCTGAGTTAGTTGGCTTACTGCGAATGAACATTCCTGTACTTACATTGGACTTTTCTCTGGTATTTATAATTCCCATAGCCTTATAAAGGCTTGCACCCACTCAGGAGTGACAGGTGGTGAATTCATCGAAGAGGAGCCAAGTTTATGATTATCCACAGATCACGGCCCTTGCCAGATGTTGCCTCATCGCCAAAGAAAGAGCGTTATGGTCACCGAATGAGCCATTCAGCTTGTCATCATAACGTTCGAGGCTTTGCTGCTCGGTGTGGCCTAGAGGTACGTTATAAGAGGATGCACCCAGACTGAAAAAAAAATCTTAGGAACTTCTTCGTGTGGCACCGAAACTTTGTCATCATGTCATACTATTATTTGAATATCTGCAAAATCCTCAATCACAACCTTGAGGGCAAGTGCACCAACACGCCCTTCATTAATTTGCACCTCACGCAAACAGTCTAATTATTTTGAGTCATTTCACACATTGCGAATGTCAGTATGTCGCATACACTCGTCGGTTTGCTCATTCTCAGAGTGAGTGCTTCCAATTTTTCTTCCAATTGCGTTTCTGTTAAGTTGGATGTTTTACAAAATTTACGCAGAGACAGAAGTGCTGATTGAAAACGTATGCTCGACAGTGCACTGTAAAAACAAACGGTAAGATTTTATCCTGATTGAATAGATAGATGCATCCCTTGAGCGTGTAGCACTTGAACAGCAGAGCGATATTCACAAAGGGACATTTTATATTGCTGGAAGTACGAAACATCAATTTATACGGGATTTATTTTCTCTATACGCTTTGTGTATTGTCCGTAAATACACTCAATGGTTGCTCACACACTCACCGAATGGCTACCTGTGTGATACACGTACATCGTATTCCAAAGGCGCGTTGCATGGTTATTATACTTAACGAAGTATGTATTACAAATTGTATGATCAGGAAGAAAACAATTTGCCCATTAACATTTTAACTTTTTGTAACAGTTATTTCACACAGTGTACATCACATCACACACGGGCAATGTTGGAAACAGCCTTTGATGCCAGATGCAGTAATGTATGCGTGATGCAGCCTCACATATTGATTAGCAAAGGCCTGTTCAGATATTTACATAATTTATTAATAAATGCAGATCCATCGCTTTCTGTTCTCAGTGGAATGCTTTACGTGGAACACAAATGATAATACCACATGTTTTGGACCATGTTTTCAAAGGATTTCATGCCAATGTACTTAATATACATTCTCCTTGTATTGTTTGTTTGTGAGTGCGAAGTCAGGGGCTACCAGCAATGGAAAGGTTAGTGTATGATATATGCTCATTGGTTCAAGTTACATGATTGCCTTATCCACTCTGATGTACTGTTAACCTTGTTATCATACGCTGTGGAACATTGCATTAATAATAGCACAATGGAACTTACAACTGAAAAAAGAGACTCATTAAACACACATGGTAATGGTATTAACCATAGCAGTGTAGTAACAATTAGACGATCGTGCAATAAAACAATGAAATGGCAATCTTCTAAAGTCACGCATTTTGAAAAGATCGTTGAAATATGCATTTACAAATTCAGAATGGCACAGGTATGGATACCAGCCCCTTTGAACTACAGTATAATTTATGAATTCGTCTGAACGAAGAATCACACTTTATGCAGTTTACAGACGATAATGGGATACCCTTTAACCTTCTTTCCAGAGAAGAGAGCAACTGTATGTGAATACCAAGAACACACCTTGCAGTGCAATAGCCAAGAGAGCATCGTCATCAGGTCAGCTCAATATGGCCATATTGGTTTGAGTGAATGCGTTGAAATTGACACGGGACACTTTGGATGCAAAGTCGACGTTGCTTCAGTGCTTGAAGAAAAATGTTCTGGAAAGCAAACATGCACCATCAGTGCCAGTGATCAGGAAATAAGACAACTAAATCCTTGCAGTAGAGGGTTGCATGTGTTTCTTGAACTGACATACCTCTGCATTGATGGTGAGTTTCATGCTCTTAATATCTCAATATTGGTACACACAATGTATTCCAGCCATTCCCTTACTTCCCTGCCAACCTCAGATGGTAACTTCAAAGCTCTCATATATTTCGAGCAGACAGACATCAGTTGGCAGTTGCAACTCACAGGCTCACATCGGAGGCACTCAGTTCTTCTTTAAAACAACGCCTGGACAGCAGCTGCAGTTCTCAATGCTCAGACTCAGCACATCGTCCACATCATCTGGTAGACACAACCACACTGCCACACAGGTCGGATACATCGTGGATGAAGGTCAGGATGAGGTGTATCCCATTGAGCTGAGCCATCGAAGGCAGACTATGCATCCACTGCTGAAGAGCACCAGCAATGAAGTCACTGTCTCTCTGCTGGCAACCGAGCACCAGCATTTCCTCATTCTTATTCAAGGTCAGCTTTAAATTATATGAAACAAATAATTAATAAAATGTGTTGTAGCTTTTGGCTGCCAAGACCTGAAGCCACCAAAGAAAGACACCATGCTCATTGAGAGGCACGGAGACACAACAGTTGTGTCCTGTAAGAACAGCAAGAAGATGTGGAATCTCAAATGCATTGGAGTGCATTGGTCTGGTGTCATCGGAAACTGCTCGGATGGTATTATTAAATTTGTATTCTTATTTATATAAAACTATTTCTTTCAATTTAGCGAGTCAGCCTGTTGTGAGAGCAGTTGTAAATGTGGCCGCTGCAAACCTCGCATTGCCAAAAGGTAAGATATCCAATTCATCCGTTCTTCTTTAATGTTGATGTATTCAGATATCATTCTGATGACAATTGTGGGATTGACGGTGGTACTGGCTCTGGTCATAGTCACTGTTGGATATGTGTGCTACAAGAGGTCTGTGTCTGAGTATACATAATGATATAACTGAATAATTGTGATTAACAGATCAATGGAGAACATTGGAATGGAGCCACTGTTGGATGTGTCTGAATACAACAAAGCGCCCGCTCTGCCCACCAAAAGAGGCTCAACTCTGTTGAGAGGCACACTGCACCGCCAGTCGCTGGCAGCTGAGGCCCCAGTGCCTCCTCCACTCAGAACGAACCCACAGGATCTCAACAACGCTACCATCAGACTCAATCACCCACAAACTGTCAATCTGCTTTAACTTTTATGTGTATAATATTTTCTTTTTACTGCTATTATAATTCTTTTAAAATTTATTAGCATTAAATAATGCTTTTTATTTTGTTATCATACTGTCAGCAGAAATTTGGCTTTGATTTATATCCACTGTCGAGGATAATTATCTCATTGGGACCTTATTTCATGATTTCAGGCTGGAAATAATCTTCGAGGACATACTAATCATTTATGCTCTCAAACTTGGTTTAACAGGCTTACAAGTGATGTATAATAAACATTAGAAACTTATTTTCAAAGAGGCTTTGATTTCGTGGTCAATGGTTAATCAAGTAATATTTATAGCCACGGTTAGTTGATAATTAAAATAATCATGTTGTAAAACACTCATGCCTCCATGAGTTTCCTTTTATGTGTGTGCTCTTTTTGACATATGTACACTCTACTACATTGGGTATGCCTCTGAAACTGCTGAATCACTTTTACCACACACGGGACATTGATTTTGCAAAATTCTAAAAACCCTTAGACCATTAAACAGACATGATATATAATTATTATGTGGTTTAATCATGCTGTCAAGAGTGACACCATATAAGTATAAAGGAATAACTAGAATGACTGTGTAATGCTAAAGAGTCAATTCGTTTTCTGTGCAAGATTCGTCAATAATCTAGATTAAATATTTTACGACATCATACCAGTACTAGTATCTCGTCTATTAGGTGAGCGTGTGCAATAATTGTTCATTTCAATGAATTGTTCAATTGATTCATCAATACCACATAGCAATAATTATTATCAGGAGCAACATTGCATATTATAGTTTTCAATAAGTTTATAAAAACAATGCTCTGACAATTGAAGTGAATGAATGGTTTTTTTTTTATAACTAGCATCACAGTAATGGATATCACTTTTTCACTTTTTTTCTTTTTTGTTTTTTTGTTTTGCATTGCACAGAAATGTGAAATGTGATAAAAATCGATTGTGGTAATAAATCTAAGGTCTAGAAGAATAATCAAACTATATACTTTATCAATGGGTTTGATGAAACAAATCTGGCTCTGTACTTTGATGGAAGCATTTTTTGGGAATAATGCATGGGGCTGGTGTTGATCGAAGGCTAAGCACACTTCTGCCAATCAGTTGCTTTTCACATCGCTGCAAGCATAGTATATATTACATACTGCATTAAATATAATCAACACGAATAGAATAATGATTAAACGTCCCTGATATCTGATGAAGGAGAGAAGAAGAACCATACAGATGCTCAATGAAAATCACAGATATGTTCAACAGTGCCAATCATGATGGAACAATAGTTGCAGCCTTTGATGCAAGCTGCAGTAATGTATGCGTGATGCAGCCTCACATATTCATCGCATATAGCAGCAAAGGCCTGTTCGGTCACTTGCATAATTTAGTAATGCATGCAGATTCATCTGCTGCAGCTCTCAGGCTTATCTGAGGGAACCACAAACAAGGAAAAGGCAAAATGCATAGAATGACGTCCCTAAAGGATTATACTTCAGTGTATCTTGTAATATACGGTTTTTATGTACTGTTGATTAACCAGTGTGATGTGTACGGATATCAAAAATGGACAGGTTAGTTGAAATAATAGTCATATCAGCAAAACACAAAATAAAATCAGGCAGTCTTTTTTGGGACATCATGTGTCGAATTTGATGCACTGTAAAACATTTTGGCAAAAGTTTACTGCAGGTTTGCAAATTCACCGAATTATAACATATTTGAGTGTAGTGTGTAAAATAATTCTAATTTTAAAAGAAATAATTTACATGTACTTTTAATGTATAATAATTTAATACTCACAGGCCTTGTAACTGCAAATGTAACAAGATAAATATATTTCCTCCAGAACACAGAGCGACAATTTGCGTGTACCAAGAACACAGTTTACAGTGTCCCAAACAGCAGAGCTTGGTCATCAGGTCTGCAGAGTATGGACACATTGGGATTAGTGAATGCATTGAAGTGGATACAGGTCACTTTGGCTGCAAAGTTGATGTTGCATCAGTTCTCGAGAGTCGTTGTTCAGGAAAGACATCCTGTTCCATCAGTGTCAGTGATGAATCGATTCGAGAACTGAATCCGTGTAGGAAAGGATTGGATGTATTCATTCAGCTCACATATCTTTGCATTGATGGTGAGTGCTGGTTTTGAGAATTATAAATACAGAGTAAACAATCGTGTGAACATTACGACAGCCAAACCTCTGTTACCCTGCCAACCCCAGATGGTGACTTCCAAGCTCTCATACATCTCAAGCAGACAGACATCAGTAGGCAGTTGTAACTCACAGGCTCACATCGGAGGCACTCAGTTCTTCTTTAAAACCACGCCTGGACAGCAGCTGCAGTTCTCAATGCTTAGACTCAGCACATCGTCCACATCATCTGGTAGACACAACCACACTGCAACACAGGTCGGATACATCGTGGATGAAGGCCAGGATGAGGTGTATCCCATTGAGCTGAGCCATCGAAGGCATCCTATGCATCCACTGCTGAAGAGCACCAGCAATGAAGTCACTGTCTCTCTGCTGGCAACCGAGCACCAGCATTTCCTCATTCTCGTTCAAGGTCAGTTTTAAATTATATGAAACAAATAATTAATAAAATGTGTTGTAGCTTTTGGCTGTCAAGACCTGAAGCCACCAAAGGGAAACACCATACTCATTGAGAGACACGGAGACACAACAGTTGTGTCCTGTAAAAACAGCAAGAAGATGTGGAATCTCAAATGCATTGGAGTGCATTGGTCTGGTGTCATCGGAAACTGCTCAGATGGTATTATTAAATTTGATCTTAATGATATAAAACTATTTCTTTCGATTTAGCGAGTCAGCCTGTTGTGAGAGCAGTTGTAAATGTGGCTGCTGCAAACCTTGCATTGCCAAAAGGTAAGATATCCAATTCATCCGTTCTTCTTTAATATTGATGTCTCCAGATATCATTCTGATGACAATTGTGGGATTGACGGTTGTTCTGGCTTTGGTCATAGTCACTGTTGGATATGTGTGCTACAAGAGGTCTGTGCCAACTGCTGAGTATGCATAATGATATAACTGAGTATGATTGACAGATCGATGGAGAGCATTGGAATGGAGCCACTGTTGGATGTGTCTGAATACAACAAAGCGCCCGCTTTGCCCACTAAGAGAGGCTCAACTCTGTTGAGAGGCACACTGCACCGCCAGTCGATGACAGC
>KB294651.1:0-12384 GCA_000328365.1 Capitella teleta | reverse complement strand
GGCTGGTTTTTTTTTCTGGATTCATCTCTGATAGATCAAATGCAGATTTACTCAGCTCCCTATTGCCTACTCTTTGGAGATTTCGGTGTCTTGTGGGATAGGACAGTAAAATAAAGCTTTTCTCATCAAGGAATCACATGTCCCAAACATACTAAATAAGAGAAGTTGCTAGGTCTTCTAATGAAACCAATCGCTTGTGGATGCCCAGCTGAATGTCCAGTTGGCAGGGATAGATTGCCATTTCTTAGATGAAGCTTTATCAGTCGTATTTGTGTGATTGTGCGGAGCACTGTATGCATAAATGTAGAGAAATGCTGAATTCTGCTGTGAAGAGACATAGCGTTCACCCTTTAAGATGCTTTTTGTGACATCCATGCAGGCCTGCTTTTTGCTGATTGTGTTCCCATGTAAGCAAAAACCAGGCGGATTGTTGAATTAAGCTAGGTAAAGGCATAGCAATCTTTTTGATGACATCCATTCTGGCATGCTTTTCTGACTGGAATTACACCGTTCTTAATAATATATTTTGCGCCCCCGAGGGTAAAAGTCAACAAGAATAAAGAATTCTGCTCTGAATAGACATAGCACTCTTCTTTAAAGATACCTGTTTGGAAATTTAAGCTGTTCATTCCGATTCAATGTCGCAAAGGTAATATCTTCCTATATTTCATGTCACAAACCTTTTTCTTTTCTATATGTCACAATATTCCCATCAAAAGTCTTATGTCCCCCTCTTCACATGTTGTTTGTGACATAAAAAAATATGAAACTCGAGCAAAAAAGTGGTATGTTTAAGACATATATGTCCCAAACATACCACAAATATGTAACATAATTAAAATCTTCCTGGCTCTCTCTCTCTCTCTCTCTCTCTCTCTCTCTCTTTCTCTAAGCGTAAATATCCTCGGGGATCAGGCGATAAAAAGAAGAAGAAAAAAACAACCTTATAAAACCACACGTAGTCCCTCTTTAACTCAATTTTTGGATCAAAAATGGGAAACTAAAGAAAATCGCAGTTTTTCAGACAGATTAGCGTTACGAGTATTCGCATAGATGCCAACCAATACCTCACTTCCGCCATCGTGTGCTGTGGTCCCTGTAAGGAACAGGTCTGGGAGACGTGGCGTTTGTTCTCGACGTCATTCAATGCACGTTGAACGACTGAAGCCAGCCTGCACCAGACGCTCCACAGCAGCTGGACATATGCTGACTAATGAATGGACTCCCAGCGGACTCCCTCTGTCCGCAACTTCCAGTAAGAGAGAGAGAAACTCAGTCGTCTGATCAAAACAGCATGCATTCACTGTCCACCAAGGGATGTTGTACTCACGAACTCGCGCATCTTCCATGTTCATCACTATTCAAAGTATCCACAGATTATTAATCATCATCCAGTCCTATACGTCTTCTATACTTAATTGGCCCGTACAGTTTACCTAAAGGCAAAATGAATAAAAAAATACATACCCAGTTGGCCAAAAGTAATCTATATACTCCATGTTAAAGATTTCAATGCTTTCCAATGGTGCTATGCATTTCTGAGAAAGTATTACAAACCAATGTAAAAATCACACAAATATATGAAAAATAAATGCTTGGTATTGTTAGTCTAACATGTCATGCTGCTATCTCTATCATTTCTATTCCAATTTCGTCAACATTTATGCCAATTTATCTCGATTTATATACTGTAGTACATTCATCATTTCGCGATGTTTCCACTTTTGGCGGCATACAGGGCCCCGGATCATGGATAAACTTCATTGAAGGCATAAATAAGGCAACACTCTCGTACTATTGTTTTGTTTGTGAGTGCTATTATTGTGACAGTAGCACTAATGTTTATCTACTAAAATCAAAACAAAGCGCATAGTTTGTATTGAAGTGCCATGGAAGAGTAGACATTCCTGAATGCTCATTCAGAGGCTCATCTAGCTGATTTTGTTCTCTTTGCGATCACTCACCTCTCGCATTTAAATATTCCTCCCTAATTCTAACTTGATTTTACTTGGTTTATTTGCATAAATGAGGACAGAATAACCTAGTAGTTCCATACCAGGTAGTTATTATGTTTTTAATAATTGATACATTTTAGCAAATTTTAGAGTTTTGTTATTACCATGGAGTAGACAGACTACTTTGGCCACCTCTGTATATCAAAGAATTGATAGAGAAAATTGCTAATAAAGCGCATATTCACACCATTATGGAAATATACTGCTATTATTTACCGAGAGGGTGCCAAAATACATTACCCAGATATTGCTTATTAGGTGCTGTAACAATAATTCTTTTCTACGAATCAAGTGTTATTATAGGAAACCCTAGGATAATCCGTAGTGATTTCGGAGCGCCTATTTTATTGCATTTTTATTTGCTCTGTCTGACAAAATGGCATAGGAAATTTGGAGCAGTTGTCCCAATCTGATGCAGGATATTGTCCTTGAACGTAAAATTGAGATTAATTTGGTAGCATTCAGATAAGGAAATCGGCAAGATTATCGAAGGCAATATAGCATTGACCCAAGGATTGATACCCGTTTGACACGAATGCCCCCCCCCCCCCAAAAAAAAAAAAAAAAAAAAAAAGAGAGAGCATCAAATGCAAGATCCCTTGGTGATTTATTAGGTTCAACAAAGTAACAACCAGCCAATGATTGTGGTTACGATGCTGTTAATTTAAATAGCACAATTCAGGAGTGAGTGTGTTATAGCACTTGCTGAGTCAAGTACAGGTAGCGACCTAATCAGAGTAATGAATATCAATGGACCGTGGCTCAATGTCACATCAACCTATGTCAATTGAAGAGCGAGTGTCTATGACCTCTACACCCAGGGACAGAGGTAACCAGTCTAACCCATGCTAACCCTGGATTAGACTGGAGGAAAGGAATCAAGCCGAGGGTCTGCACAAGTTCACATGGATCAGTGTGGATTGAGAGTGTAAAATGGACAACACCTTCGTCCCCTTTGCTGCATTTGCAATTCAAATCATTATGTAATCATAGGGCACCCGTTACGACTAGACGCTATTTGAATGCTGGCGTTTTAATTTGCTGAATGATTTCATAACAGACATGCCCAACTTTGATTTACTTATCCTTATTCCATGTCATGGATGAATACCATGATACAGCCATAATTCATTTCTTTGTTTCTTTCGATGAACTCCCTCAATACAAAGACGAAGTTTTAATCTAAATGACGAAGTGGACACTTGGCGATGCAAGACAAGTCAAGGAATTCCCGGGGGTGTGAGAGGAGGGTCGAATCAATCAGTGAACACGCTGTTGATCAATGCGAGACACCAAGAACAATTTCTACGAATTCGATGTCATTTCGAGGAAGTCGGTGAAAAAGACTCATTCGCACAAATAGCTCAGTTAACTCAATGCAGTCGAACATTCAAACAGCCTCTGCCATCCCTCCCTTGCATGTTGGAGTGAACCAAAACATCATCTCAAAATTACTAAAAGTTGAACAATTATATTTCAAGGGTTGTTATACGTATTCACAATTACAAGCGTTTCACAAAACTAACCCCAAATAACATGAATGCAGCGGATATCAAAGTTCCCATAATAAAGTGGGTTTTCTTTACAAGGAAATTCAGTAGCTGTGAAGCAGAGTGCAGTGCTCAGGGATATTGTTTATCGCACTGTCGACAAAGGTAGATGAAAAGGAATATGGGTCAATTTCTGAGAAGAACGAGATCTGCGGCAATGTTTGAAGCTGGATTACACGCAGCACGTGGTCGTCGCTGGTGGAAACATAGATCAGTAGAACCAAGTGCTTCAAGTTCAATGCATTATTCAGGCAGCACAACATTCTGCAAACCCTTGGCATCTCTAGTGCATCTAGGTCACAGTTGAACAATTAGGACAGTCTATTGAGAGTTGAGCGACGGATGTGACCAGCTAACATCCACCGAAACGGACCGAAAGTTCAGCTTTGATTTCTGAGTACGGGGATTCAGTGTGAGCATGTCGTATCCATGGTAAGTTGGTAGCGAGAGTGTATTTCTGAGACTACACAATTCAGGTATATGCAAATCGGTCAAAATGCAATAATTCACTCGACAGGATACACGATCACAAGTCAAGTGAACTCTTCTAAGAGATGGATACCCTTCCGTATCATTAGTCATCTTTCCTATTTAGCAATACCAGCCATCGTTTTACAAAAGGCCTCCTAGAGTATTTTCATGAAATGACAGGCGAGGCATGCATGTGCATGTGGGTGATTTCATTATTTTCGATGATGAAGCAACCCTGTATATACACCTCACTGGCATTTCTCGACCTTGAGTTGGAGGGATGCTCTTCAAAAAAATGACAGGCAATTGTGATCACTTGCCAATCAAAGTAGGAAAAAAGGCTTTCAGATATGATCGATGTGGGTATTTGACACATGACTGATCTCGTAGTGATCTCGTCGGTCATCCATCACACGAGCTGATGGTCAGCCATTAAAAGTGAGCTTACTTTTATCAAACGCGAAAAGGCAAATTCGTCGCAAGAACGATTTTAGTGACTTTTGTGTGATGTAAAGAAGCATCAACTCAAATGGTGTGTTACCGATGCACCATCAAGAGTCTGCAGCAATGAAGAATCTGCAGCAATCAGATCCTGTGATATTGGAATCTGAAGCGAGAAATATTACATATTAGATCATGATATCTTCCAAACGAGTGTTAAATTGTGTGTAAGATTGCAATAGACATGTGCTATTATCTGATGGTAAGCATGGAAGCTAATTAAGTGATGACTCGGTTTGATGCTGTGGCGATACACTCAACAGTAAATTCCCAGGTTTCAGTTGTTAATTGCCCATCGCTCATGTCTGGTCATGATCATTTAATACATTCGTGTGTATGAGAAAAAAAGAGCTACGTCGATGATAAGAGTACTGGTAACCGCATTTTCATCGATCATCGTAATTAGCGACAGCTTTTCCTCAGATATGATTGACAGTGAAACAAATATTTGCTGCCCAACCTCAGTTACAGACAAAGGAAGACTGTTAATATTATGTTCATGGCTGTATTACATAAGGTCCCATGACAATAAGGCAGCACAACTAAAGAGCTTGTCATCGGTTGGTGAACAAATAAGACACACAACTCGCTCTTCACACGAGTCGTTCTCTTCACAATAATGGCCATCAACTCGTGCAATGTGCATCAGTGAACCACACTTCACTTCCATAATGCTAGACATGAAAAAGCATGCTGCTTCAATGTCAACGGAGTATTTGTCTGTTGCTGCTATATGTTCTCTTGAAGGGGTTCCTTTTGTGTCGTTATTTTTGTGGGAGTTTTTTTTTACATTTTATATTCAATCCACGTCGCTGAAGCGCCTTGGTGACCTTTTTTCCTTGTGTATTATAATTATTAAGCATTTAGTGAAAATTGAGGGACAAAGTATTTGACAAGCAGTAATAAATTAATTTTGAAATTATAGAAAGAAAACTAATAATGATAGTGACTAATAAACTAAGGATAATTAAAAGAAGACACCAACAACTGAGTTTATTATGTGGCAACGAACAGTTCAAGTATTGTCGAATCTGTCAATTCTTTGGATAATAACAACAGCAATTAAAAAAGAATGCAGTAAGATGAAGAGTAATGAATGATCTCTCGTTTGTTTGCATAAATGGACAGCACGAAAGACAAAAATAAGAATAGATATCTGTCTTACTTCACAGCCACGATTCTTCGCCTCAAGACTGACCACCCGCAGTCCACTGGGATCTCCATAATAATAGATTCAATAGCCAAGTACAGAGATTGCTGATATCTGTGATGGATGCGGTGAGGTGGCGCTGTTGTCCTGATTGATGCCAAGTCCAGCTCATCCACTGACCTCGAAACGCTTGTTTGTGTCTAATAGGAGCACTCTGAATAGCTGTTTACTCGGGTTGTTGGCCGCATGGGGCGCTGTGATGAAACCTGATTGCAGAGGATACCGTCTGTTTTGGCCACATATCACCATGATCCGCTTTATCCGTCAATTTACATTTATATTATAACTCCCCACGTGTCTCTGTCCCCAAAGGTTGGTAAGCAGACAGCACTGATGGTTTCTGGATATATTATATAGTGGATCACCCAATTTAGATGAATTGTAGCCATGGACTCATTGATTAGATGTAATTACATATAAGAGATTCCATACATGTGCCATGCAAACTTTATTTGATCCAAAGCTGTGAAACAATCGCCTTCAATGTGTATCATATCGTTGTATTTTCGAATCATAATACCTCTTAATAAACTATGCCTAGTCCTCCGACGTCCACTTCATTAGCAGTCAAACACAAAACACCTATGGCGCACAATCTATTCGACATTGAAGAGCATTTGGGAATAGGTTTGTGGTCTCCTAATCGCCTTGATGCGTCTCATGAGCTGATAAATTCCTGCGAAGTAAGTCGATAATCGAGGCAAAAAAATGATGGTGACGCCACAAGACGGGTGAGACAAGAGAACAGTTTGTAACTCTGCCTCGATTTAAAGAAGTCAATTTGGAAATTATGAGATGAAGATATTTTCGTCGAACAGAGGGGTTATCTCTCTATTTTGCTGTTCAAGACCGTGCGTGATGGGGTTTTACGGCTCCACCCAAACCAATCTGATGATACGGGCGCCAGAACAGAAGGCCTGGGACCAGGGTTTCCCCCTACTCTTATATCGATAAATATCAAGGGTTCTTTATCCTGCATACCACCATAGACAGTAGTACACAGCGCCCCACCTTGTTACGCAGTTGGGCAGCACTGCAGGGTCACCGAAGAATTACAATTATAACGGATTACAATTCTAATGCACAATCATAACGCCCGTGGCCTGATCGGGTCTCGAACCCGGGACCTTGACTCCGATGGTCGGCATAGGATTGCAGTCAGCCGGATCAACCCACTGAGATATTTGGCAACCCCTGCAGTTCAAGAGAGTGCATGGACACAAACAATTGGAACCAAATGTGAGCATACGTGGTTAAGATTATTATGTTGGGGATTGTTCAGTTTGAGGCAGTAATTATCAGGTGTGAGGTGCAAAACCCATCGTATCCTCATATCCTATGACAAATGGTCATCATTGCAATTGAGTTTTCATGATTTGAATACCAGTAGAATTTGTTTTATTGCTATGAGTGGGTGCAAAACACATCGAGCCAACCAACAAAGACAAGCAGATCAGCCAGATACCTTTTTTCTTGACGATAACCCAGAGCCAATCCTTTACACTTCTTGTAACCCTTCTGTTTGAAAATCGTCCTCCCACGCCAAATTAGAGCTAAAATTTAATTTGCTGAATTGCGGACATCCACTCAACCCTCATATCTAAATTTCCGAAGACTCAAATTCACCGCTCATTTTGTTTTTGCTTCTTTTTTGAAGTGTTAAAAGTCCAACTATTTTATATCTTGATTTACAGTCACAAGTATAAGCCTCGCAGTTTGCAGATGTTCATCTCATGAAGCGGCAATTGACGGATAGTTGACCTTGCCCTCGGCTGATCAAACAAATTGTGAAGTGCATCAGAGCTCTTTCACAGGGAGAATCAATAGCATGGTTGCCACTGATCTATATCTACGCCCATAGCTCAAAATCAAGACATCAAACGACCACGAAGCTAATTGAATGACGTTGCTTTCACCTGCCTTATAGTATCAAGCATATTGGCATTGGTTTGGTCTTGTTTTCTTTGTATTTGTTTGTGGTGGTTGCATTGAATCAAACAATATATGAGTAGTGGACCTCATGCATTAGTCACTATAATTATGTGGTGTAACATCCAAAAGGCAAAGCTCCCGTGGGCAGACACCAGCATTTTCTTCCTCCAGGGGCGCGGACGACTTGGCGGGTGTGCATAGTGTTCTCCCTAGCTGTGACCCTTTACATATTGCACAAGCGGTGCTTTCTGTTGATGAGCAATCATTTTTTGTACAACCAGTTATATACCACATTTCGACACTGCACACTGCGTCATGCTGTGGTGGACATGAGGGTTGTCAGGCCGCGACATTCGAGCCCACGAGCTGCCTAACCGGTAATCAAACACACGATAATATAAATGCACGCAAGGTGAACGCGCTGGCACTGCGTCATGGGTTGGTTGGTTGGTTGAAATATGAGAAGCCTAATCAGAACGCATGAGAGGTCACAGAAAACAACTGGAAAGGTCAGAGATTAGCTAATTATAATTTAAGAATGCATGGGTAGTGTCGACTTCCATCTCATGAAGCTTTTTTCCTCACCAATTACTCAACAATTTTCCCTTTACACAAAAGCCACAAAGCCTCATATAAAAACGATGTTCTATTCACGGTCCATTCTCAATACATGAAAGTAAAACATCCGATTAACGAGCATCCGACAAAACCATCAACCGGATTAGGATGAACTGCTGTGAAGCTTTTGATCCTCTCCAGCGGCAATCACCTTTTTGTAGGTGTAATTTGGACGCATATGAAAAATAAAATATAATAATACTTAAATATTACTTGACGTGGTTTAACGAATGCTGGACTTCATAATTCTATTGTGCTTCCTTTGAACATTATACTGTTAAGGGTCGATAAAATAATTGTGAGCCCATGTATGCAGGCACCTCATTGTTTTATTACATGCCCCAATATCCATTATTGTATGCTTGTTTCTATGTAATTTATATGCTATTTTTGGAAGGTTTCAGTGGAATTCATTTAATTGATCAAAAATTATGAAACCCGAACTGCACATTTGGAGCTTGCTCCTCAATACTACCATACAACATTCCTCGAATTGTCTACATTTTATGAGTGAGCTGCAATATATCACACTTGAGTTTCTTAGTTTCACTTAGTTAACAATCTATATGCTCTTGTGGATTTCATTAAATATTGTAAGCCTATTTATGAATGACTGGTATTTATGAGGTTTTTACATTGAATTGATGTAGAGAATTTTAAAAGCCACTCGCATCAAATCATTTAAATGGCAATTACTTGCTTTGCTTTGCTTTGCTTTCTGAAGGCGAATATAGTGTCCATGAAGCTCAGAGAATTAAATTGAAATTGTACTGAAAGGATTGATGATAGAATCAACTGCAGCAAAACCATATATAATTATTAATTATTATAGGATGCAAATGACATGGAGTGTCGTGCGATAGTTTTTAATTAAAGCGTTTCAATTTAATGTAGCAAGACTTAAAAAAAATAATGTCGATTGCATACATCAATCAGTTTGCTGTTCTCTTGAAATCGCTATTTGTTGTTTCAAAATTATCTTCAATGCCTCAAGTACTGCAGATGAGAGCTGATTCTTAAAGATCACGTCGTACTTTGGCTCCAAATCTTCACTCAAAAAATCCTAAATGATTTCATCTAAAGGTTTTAGATTCACGCCACTGATAATTCCCACTTTGCTGCCAAAAATCTGTCAATTTGTTGTTGCTCTCGCTATCATAACGAACTTCGGCAACATTATACCAATGTGAGCGATCAATCCATGCTATAGAGTACCTCTGGATTGTCAGAACTGCTATTATCCATGCTGACCACGCTGGCCTCCGAACATTGGCCTCCGAAGCTCACCGAATCATAGAGAATGTGGCTTGCCCTGGAGGTTAAATCAAAATCTCACCTCATTGTTACTGCTAAACAGCGGATACAGTTATGATAATTAAAGGCCATTGCAAAGAGAAAGGTGAAGCCGCCACATAATTCCTTGATCGACACTTAACAGAAATACTCATTGGAAGCACAATAGAATTCTAAACTTTTTACAAACAAATCTTGCCGAAACTTAAAAATGTCATTAAAGTATATTGCGGGGCATGTTTTACGGAATCTTTAGACCTGCTTTGTATTTTTTGGTTTCAATAAAACTTACATACGAATACATGCAAATTAACATGAAAATATGTATGACAAATAATTGTATACTTCACACTTTTCACACGACTAGATGGGCTATAAGTTTGGGCCAGTACTAGTGCTCTTTTTCTTGGCTTAATTTGACCAATTTATGATAATTTTATCGAATTATTGCAAAACAATTTATTTTCCATTGTATTGATGTGTCTACGAGGAAAATATCGAAGATATCTTACGATGATTAATATCGATGATTAAACATCGATTTTGAAATGGCGCGTGAAGGCTGCAATATATGCGAACCTGGACAATGTCGTCGTGGGGCCCGCATGGACAAATTCGACATTCATGGATTTTCTTGCCGTCAGAATGCTGGTCGCTACTCTCGCCATACAGCACTGAACCATCTGCTGAAAAAAAAAAAAAAAAAAAACATTTCAACGAGCTAATATACCAGCCATCATCGAATCACGAGGACTCAGCCGATCTGACGGAAAACGACCGGACGGCCTCACTCTATGCCCATGGTTAAACGGTGCAAGCTTGGCAGGAAGTGCATCAGCAAGAGCAGAGGGTGCTAAAACAAAAAATATGCACATTTCTCTCAATCAGATCACTTCCAACTGATAGCTTTTGAAACAACAGGATCCAGAGGGCCTTCAACGGAAACATTCATAGCCGAAATGAAAAGAGGGCTAACGGCGGAGACAGGCAAAGCTAAAGAAGCCAACGAACAAGCCATCAGCCTCTCAATTAGGCAACGCAGCATCCGTGCTAGGATGCATGCAAAATTCCTTGTGAAATTACCATCAAAATATTGTAAAACTGGTCTCTCGTGAAATAAAAATATATAGATGGATTGCAACAGCTTTTATTAGAGGAAATCGGATCCGGAGACATTCCTAAATTGCTTTTTGAAAGACACGGTCTGCTCTGTTTACTTAATGTGTAATGTCGCTGAAAAGGTCTCGTGGGATTGCTTATAACCCAGTTCTCTGTAGCCTTGAATTATGGGCGTGTAATTCTGCGGTGGAAAGGCCGGTGTAAAGGTAGAATAGATTAGAGATTAGATTGATTTTATTGGGATTTTATCAAAAAATGGGTGCAATGTGCAACAAAATGGGATATTTAAAGTTCAGTCAAATTCTGGGGCATTTGATATGGATACAATTCACACACATACTAGTAGCATGTAATAGCACAGGGTCAAATAAAGTCTTTGATGAGGGCGTAGCATGTCGCTGTCATCACATCAGGCAGCTCTGCAGCAAAGTAGTCAGGCAGCGTGAAATCTGGGTATTTTGATGATCTTCCTGTCTCCGCGTTAAGAGTACAGTCCTTGAGAGCATGTTGTTCATGCTGAATGACATGGCAAGTAGGGCACAGGCGTTCTTCTCGCGGCTTTCGCAACCAACGGCCGCGCTGAATTGCCAAATTATGCGATGACAAACGTAGCCGAGTGGTTGCAATTCGGTTCCGTTCGAGTATACCATGGTTGCAATACATCGGATGTTTGGTCAATGACGGGTTGATCACTTCGCAGTAGGTCTGGAATTTCGTTTCGGTCGTACGGCGTGTTTTCCTCCTTAAATCTTCTTCTTCAAAGTCAAAGGTTTCCAGTGCTTGTACATAGTGGGCACACGGGGTGTTCTCGTTCTGGTATTTGGTATGACAAACCAAAACGGGTCGTCTGCCATTCTCTCTCTCTCATCCAGGAGGCGTCTAATTGTGGTTTTTTGTACGGTTTTCACTTTGCTGACCACCGATGGGAGCCCCGCTTCGATGAGACACAGGTCACCCGCCGTTGTCTTCCTCACTGATAGCATGCACCTGATGCATTAGATGTACATGTTGAGGGCACGCTCAGCAGTAGCAGCAGATAACCAACTCTCGCAGCTGTGCAAGATTGCGGTGCTAAGCGCGGTTTCGAAGACTCGTTCTTTCACAAGATAAGCTGCGTCTCGATGTTTACTGATGAAGGCTTCGAACTTAGCAACATGAAGTATCTTGGAGGTGTACTGCGCCTTGACTGCAGATCTCAGATTACCAAGTAGTCATGCCTAATTGTGATGGCTTAAAGTTTCAATCATCATAATTGAGCAATTGAGCCTCTATTGGTTTAAGCCTTAACCATTCATGATTATTACGGTGATATCGCTCTGTGAGGCTTAAAAACCTTTGCACGTGTAGCAAACAGCGCCCTGGAGGGGATAACGGGTAAGTCTTGGCCCATAAAACGTGTTCCTTTAGTCTCATGCTATATTGGGATGGATTTCGCTCGGTAGAAATGCTTCAAGGTGTGTTTTGATCCGCAAAATTATTACGCGTGCTTTACACCAAACTAAAGGGTATAAAGCCTTTTTCAATGCATGGATACACATCTTGCTCAAAGGGCATTGTAAGTTTGGCTCTTCTTGTTTTGCATTCACAGAGCTGCTCAGAACCCTCGTGGGACATGCTTACGTTGCATAAAACACCGTTCCTGCTTGCAGTGTATCACAGCAGATGATCGCAAAGT
>KB294645.1:914-17033 GCA_000328365.1 Capitella teleta | reverse complement strand
ATAGGTTTGAAAACAACGATACACAGTCTCATTCAATGCGTTCTTTTGTTTAAAAACATGCATCGATTACAGAAATCTACAAAGCGTTTGTGATCATTTTAAATCGGCAATATCATGTTAAGATTACATGGATGTTTCTAACTACATTTTACTTTACACAATGTTTCATTAGAGCATATGTAATTATGATTATATATACTCTGTCTATGCATGTGGACTTTCGGGCAGAGCGTGAACAGTATGGATTCCATCTCCTGAGAAGCAATCGGCGATACTGAGGCGTCAGACGCTAAACATGAAATCAGCGACGCTGAAGGGTCAGAAAGTTCGTTGAGAAATAAACACGTACTTCACTTCCAGATGGCTTCAAATGACTGCATTGTTTACGTGAAATTCACGCGGGTGACCGTTTCAAGCCTTTATTTCAAATGCACGTATATGATTTTCTACAATAAAGGAAGAATGGAAAAAGTTGATATAGACACAACACAACGACTTCGTACTACCCACAAATTATTTCGGCTACAATATGTTAATTAAACGATGCAAGGATTCAAATGCCCGCCACGCAGGTCGCCCGCATTTTAAATACCTGGAGATCGAGCTAAAAGTCACGTGACCAAATGACCAAATTCGAACACCGCGCCCTTCTGCGTATTCATAACCACTACACCATATAGGACCGTGCTGATGTGTGGAATCAACAAATAACCCCATAATTATGTTATATATGGGGATTTGATTGATCGTGGATCACTCTATCAGATGACCAAATTACACATAGACTTAGTAGCAAATATAGATCAATTATTACCGTGGAATCCCGGCACGCATTCTAGAGTATCGTTGAAGCGGCGGGATGGCTGTGTAGAGGCATTTCCATCTCCTCCATTATGCCGCTGAGATGGTATGTTACTTAAAATGATTCATATTACATATGTGATATCAAAATGGATTATTCCTCCAAATGTTTTGCATTGTGACTTGAGATAAGAAATAGATCGAGATGAAGGTTATTTGGCTCTGTTTAAATACTTAAATGACATGCACTATTGAATAGGAAATACCTCTGAATTTTACTAGCTATTTTCACTCAGTCACAAACCAAGTTTAACAGTATTTTGACCGTAATATTGAATGATTAAATAGTGCGGTGCGATGAGTCAAGAAATGTGTGGTTAAATGATGAAAAAAGAAAAATGAAAAAAAAAAAAAATGAAAAAAAAAACACTTCCTACTTCCTCTTGTTTACTGGATGTCATTTTGTTCGTCTCAGGTAGTTAACTACTTGATAAGTTATATATCTATAGCTGCTGAGGAAAAAAAAGTTAAGCTAAAGTCGCCTGACGCCGATTCTTCACATAAGTATTTCTGCTTTTCTCATGGATGAACTTTACAAGGAGTAAACTTGAGTAAACTGCATGTCTGGGATCTTAATTCCTAAATATCACAACATCCACCAATAACCGTTTATTCGCTAATCATTTGTCGATTTTAGATGTTTGATGTAGAGCTTTTGTCATTTTTAAAGACACGTGCAAACCATCGTTTTCGATTCATTATCTGCGTGTTATTGTTATATCGAAAAAGTACTTTGATCATTTCTACTTCAGGAAAAATGACACACCGTTTGACGTTTGATTAGATCGGCACAATCAAGCATATCAGTATCTTCCAAAGAATCAAATGAATATTAATTATTTACGCAGAAATCGCATTTACAGATGAAGATGGCGATGGACGTTTATAAAATTTTGCAATACTGGTACTTTCGGATGGAACAGCAACGCGCACCCATTGATGTAAATATTCTGATCGCAATCAGTATTGCTCACGGTAGTAATGATACTAGACGGAATTTATTTTGGTGCAAAATTATAGAAATCGGTGGAATACACCAGGAGAAATTTACGATGTTAAAGAACAAATTGTTTCTTGTCTTAGGAGAACAAGAACTTCACTCTTTCACAGTATGATTAATAAAATAAAAAAGGGCCATAATATGCAATAATTAGATCGCTGTTTCAGGTATTTAGACTTTAAAAAACAACTAAAACAATTAATTGAGAACCAGTTAAACTGATTGGAGGAGTTTAGCCACAACGTGATTACAAACCAGGTTAAAGCAATAATGAATCAGTATATGCGGAATGACGCGGAAGGATTGCGGCTGTTTGCTTAACTGAGTATCCCTTATTGCACCTATCACATACCATGTACAATTGACGAATAGACAACATCCCACAAGAAAGTAGGCCTGCTTTCTTATAGCATGGGCTGGTCTAGTTAATGATTACGTCATTTGTGCTGATATTGCAGAAACCACCAACAATGTTTAATATATACAAGTTTTAACAACACAGTATATTTAGTACACATTGCAATGTGCAGACTGCATTTACGAAATTTTAATGATGTTTCATGTGCATAGAAATTTTCAGCAAAAACAAACAGGTAATAAATGAATATTCTCTTAAATACAAGGAAAAGGGGTCAAACGTGCTCAATATCGAGCGTTTTCATCCCTCGTGTCCGCACATTTCTTTCACGCATTTCGTCCACACATTTACATCTTCGCCACCGAATATTCAGATTCTGGTTTGGTTGATGTTCCGGCGGTGGGAGATGGTTGTCTTTAGGTGGTCTTAATGAAGCTCGACTGGAAACCAATCGGGCGAGTAAGAAGACAAAGACAGTGTATCGGCATGCTTGTCTACTGAGAAATTATGCATTATCTTGCTGAAGCACCCGGATTTATGTGTGCCTTTGGAGGAAATGGATGGCAATCGGTTTTTGACCTCTGTGATACACCGTTGTATATAGTCTAGTTCCCTTCAATATAATTTTATCCATGTAAATTTTGACACACAAAATGTTGTTGCACTCCACAGCACATTTTTTGCTGATCTTTGTGAGAGATTTGGAATTTGACTTGTAAATAATAAATGAGCATACACAACACATGACAAAACGATACAAGATGGGGTGTCAAGGCACCAAGCAACCCATTCGGGTGATACGGGCACCAGAAAAGAAGCCCGGGACCGATGTTTCCCCCTACTTTTTTCGATAAAGGAGGAAACCCGACACCCAGCAAACTGTCTGCATCCCACTCGGAAGAACTGGTTGGTGTCTCTGCCAGCGAGCAAATACTATTAACTCTGGGATGTTGCACATGGTGGCTATAATAATGAGACCCTCAATTCATCTTCATGGTTAATGCCACCATGTGAAAACAATTACATGTACAAGTTTGTTTTTTGCCTGTGTATACCTGAGCATCTTAAATATTAGCCATGCCACACCTTTTAGTCGGTAGCATCAATCACTTTATAGAAATAATAGGAAGAGATCCGAAATGCGTGCCACATCTACTTTGCTTTAATTACGAGGAGCAAAAGCAGGGTCACTTGTGGTCTCTGTATGACATTTACTGAAACTGATATCATTAGTGCCACGCGATGTCTCAAAAGCGAATACAAACGTTATGGAATGGTGAAACATTCATTTTCCTTTCAAAGTTCCACCTCGTGAATGCACAGCCAGTGATCGGATTTCATTCTAGTCAAAGTACTGATTCATCAGATATCAGTATCTGCCAAGTGCAATAAATCAGTGGCCGATTCCATGCCATACTCATGGCACACCGAAGCTAACATATATTTGAATGAGGGTCACACATCATTGCATTATCATCATGACAGGAAAAGGAAAAGGGGGTGACCTATGGCAGTTGAAAAATGGTGACAATATAATTATAAATAATAAACAAAAGTTGGCGGCGTAGATTCAATGGATTTTGGTTCGGTTAAGTTTCATATTTTGTTGTAGGATTATGGTCCCTCATGCAATATCGCCCCTCGTGTAATATGGTCCCACAGGCAATATCGTCTTTTATGCTATGTGGTCCCTTATGCAATTTGGTTTAAACATTGAATTTGTTAGCATGAAGAAGATTATTTCGGGTCCACTCTATATAGCGAGCGGATTTTTTTGGCATATGCATTTAAATATAACAAAACGAAAAAAAAAAAAAAAAAAAAAAACAAAAACCCAAAACAATACAAAACAATACAGGAGTGAGTGAGTGATGGGGTTTTACGGCTCCACCCAATCCGATCGGATGATACAGGCGCCAGAACAGAAGGCCCGGGACAGGGGTTTCCCCCTACTCTTATTGATAAATCCCAAGGGTTCTTTATTTTGCATACCACCATAGACAGTAGTACACAGCGCCCGGCCTTGTTACGCAGTTGGGCAGCACTGCAGAGTCACCGAAGAATTACAATTGTAATTCACAATCATAACGCCGTGGCCTGATCGAACCCGGGACCTCGACCCCCACGGTCGGCATAATATTGTAGTCAGCGGTTTAACCCACTGAGCTATCCGGTGCCCATACAATACAATACAACCAAAATATATGTAGTCGCACAAGAAGTAATATATCATATCCACGGTATAATTTTAATGCTTTTCATCACTATAATTGTGAGATGAGATTTTCTCTAATTGTATAAAAAAGGGTGTACTTCAACGATAGTAAATGTATGAGATTGAGATGATATTGATAAAGGATCAGGCATTGAGTTCAGGGGTTTAATATGCAAATGAAAGAAACCAGTTGATTTTTTATTAATGATTCAGAGAGAAGTGAAGTCAACACCATGAAACTTATACCCATAACAAGTCACGTTATTTCTTTGTTATGGATGAACTTTTATGCCTAATATTTAATATTTGTATCCTTCCT
Organism: Capitella teleta; assembly: GCA_000328365.1. NCBI lineage: Eukaryota > Metazoa > Annelida > Polychaeta > Capitellidae > Capitella > Capitella teleta. The sequence continues at coordinate 12,280 of KB294645.1, read as the reverse complement.
AAACGCATATCCGTATGAGCACGATTAATAAGGTCATGTGAATGAAAGGGAAGTTTGAATCTGCTCTGGCCTCATTTTTGTCTGACCCACCAGGAGAGTAATCAGTAGGAAACAATTCGTTTAAGCCTTTCTCGAATGCTTTTGCATTTATATCTAGGATTCAGACTCAAAGATTGATCTCTGGACCAATGTAAGACGAACACTCTCCCTTGCATCTTCAACCATGCTCATGCATCGACGGCGGAATTTAAAGGGGCAGGTCACACATATTTCGTTTCTGCTCATTCATCTATCACTGAGATGGTATTACCAAGTGCTGCGCGGTTATGAGCCTTGTGTGGCGTAAGGCACAACGCACTTTTTTTTTTCATGATCTTACCAACATTGTTGGATTGTAGACGCGTGTTACAAGCATCGGTCGCCCTAGAAGCTCCGGAATTCACCCTGACTATAAATAGTGAGTCCCAAGACCAATAAGTGTCACTAATAACTGTAACAATAAATCTCAAATCAGGGGGAAAACATGGAAGGAGAAATAGAAAAGAAAGAGAAAATATTGCGATTCCAGAAATTTCAGTGAAAAAAAAAACCAAAATGTTCTAAATAATATTGCAATTGTGGCAGCAGAATGAGGCAATTTCGAACAAAGAGTATAATTTGTTCAAGCAAGAAATTATGATTCTTCTATCATCCGAACGATTTGCTTTCTCTGATGCACGTTGTTAGAGCGTGTCCTCTTATCACTTGAAAGTATACCTAAATTATAGTTGCATGAAATAACAGAAAACCGATGACGAAGCAGTTGTCATAAATGTTAGCATGAGAAACAGTTAATGAAAGAGTAACCTGTTGTCTGACAGCAATCTATAATTCCAATCTCCGTTCGCACAAAGTATTCAACGGAATTCGTATAATCAGAAATGATCTCTGACGAAGGAAGTAGGTGGTGGACTCAAATAGATATAAAACGAATGGAGATCTGTCAGCCAGGAGATCCGAAGTATGGAAACAAATGAAGACAATTTGCATTTGATCCCTTGACATCTGAGGCCTTGGTCCCAGAGGTAGACATGCCTCCTATTGGAATATGTACAACGACAGCTGCCTTACTGTCAGTTATTTCGGTCTTTGCTCTATAATTGTGTACACACAATTATACACACAGGGCCACACGTCAAGACGTATTTGGAATCTGCAGATTCAAATGAGAACAAGGCTTTTGTGTTCCATGTATAATGCACCGGTATCCTTTGCTTAAGAGTTCTCTCATTATCAACCAATCACGCCACCGCAACCGGACGGTCTCCACACACTCTCCACCTCCTCTTGTCTTCTCTTTGATCTCAAACCCATATCTTTAATGCTCAATGCTTGTACATAAGTGGTATATGATTTGACTTATGAGGAGATATCCCATTTAAGCACACCCTCTATTCGTGGTATTGTGGCCTGATGTGCATCAGAGATGTTGCATCTAATTTTCGTATCTCCTTGCTGGATTTCTATCATCGCCTAAGTGGCCGTTTCTTTCAAAGTTGATGCACTGCTTGTGATCAAAGCTTACTATGCACTTATGCTTGTTATTTTGGACTTTAGAGGGTTCTACGACAATGAAGGGATATTTTATTGGAACTGCATAGAAGCTATATAATTGCAACAGTGTGATATGTGGTAATGGTATAGGAGTACAATAATATAATGGACTCCGAAGTGAGGCGTAGTAAGATCAAGTAGTACCAACACTGAAAGAGAAGGGAAGCAAGTCTGGTAACGTCAGCAATCGAGTTATGGCCTCCAAGGGAGAACAAAAGAGGGAGACGGAGAATATCATGGCTCAAAAACATCCAGGAATGGACACGAGGAGGACTCCCAGCAGCAGCAGAAGCATTCAGAATAGGGAGGAGGATGCCTACGGTCCAACTGAGGACAACTGTCGATGAGTGATGAGTGAGTGAGGTATTTATGTCCTCAAATATCAAAGTCAAACACCAAATACATTGTAAGTAAAATAAATGGTTTAAGTATCACAACAGAATAAACAGCAACAATTGGGTCAAAAGATTAGCTGAGTTGATGTCAACTAAAGCGGGAAAAAATCCTCATACACTTAACAGTTAATTTACATTCTATCGCGTGCAAATAACCAGAATCTCATCGGATTCACGCTTTAATGACCCAGTCACACAAATCCGAAGGGTCCATTATAGTTGGCCATCAATAACACTTATCCCAAGCATCAGACCTTGACCCAAATCTGAAAGTCCCTAAGGACTACGACGCCAACTAAAAGCCTCATATTTATCATGCATTTTCGATCAAAGGAGACGGCAATAACAACCTGACCATATTCGTTAGGCTGACTCCTCTCACCAATGAATGCTTTTGCATGCCCTTGGCATCATCAGAACAATGTTGGCAGACAGTATAATTTTTTTCGACGGCGGTTGTCGATATCATCACGCGAGGTCGTCCATAGTTTCTTCCATTTTATTTTATCTCTATCTGTCTCTCTGTATGGGCATAATTCATCGGTATAGTTACCATGAATAATTTAGAAGATTGAATTTTTAATCCTAACTAAGGGATTAACTCCCTTTCGGTAGATTTACATACTATTTTAAGTATAATATTGATATGTCAAACTCCCATAATTTGAATTGCTCTATAACCCGAAGTTATTTCGTATCCCCGAGTCCCTCCCTATATCTGCACATCGAATTTTGTAACGATTGTGGCGAACTCCCATAACTGGTACATGGAATGAAATGTTATGTTTAGCGAGTCGCCACAGACCAGCGCCAAGTGCCGGATATCGATCTTATAATTATTCACACAAACAAAAATACAAAAATGAAATAACAAAATGAAAAAAAAAACAACAAAATCAAATTTAAATAAAATATTTCAAAACGTTCAAAACGTTGATGCACATTACACAATATGCTGATGCCTAAATGTGCTAATATGTTGTGTACACATAAATATGAAGAGCAGATCACACTTTCACTCATCCCGTCAACATAACCATTATACTTCCTTTGATCTAAGGCTATTATAAAGGCATCGATTTGAATTTTCTGTAGAAACATAGCTGGAATATAATAGCAAGGAAGGAAGCTACTCGCTTACCATCGATACCCCATCTTGTGATTCAAAGGACCAATCTATATATGGCTTGCAGTCACTTCGCCAAATGGGCATCGAATTCAAGGTTTGTGAGGTGTCCCCTGACACGAGGGGTCAATGTATAATCAATAGTTTTCTCCTTATCCAAATAACATGAAGACCATTAAGGTAATAAACATTAAGGTCGATTTCAGAATGATACTTGAGCGTCTTACCTCAGGACCACAATATTTAGACGCTAAATCGACGTTAGATAGACATTACAGGACATAATTATAGCGTCGTATTCAATCTACAGACCGTGTTTCTCATCGCAATCAACAAAGCCTGTTAATTTAATGAAATTATCGGTTAATTACTCCTTTGACTTTTATGCATTACGTAATCTATAGATGGTGTCCAAATCTCAAATTGACTGCTATCGTCTGATGGTATCATTGTGCCTATGATTAAGGCTGATTCATGTCCAAATAATAGTTGACATTGACAATTATTTGGGTGGATCAACCATCAAAGCCTCTTGCCAATGGTCCATTACAACCACTTTATATAGTCATATTCTTTGATTTCACAAAAGTAGGCATAAAGTGGGCGAACAGCTATTATGGGTGTACATGAATGCATCGTGTTACACAATTGAAAAGGCATTGTCCTCGATTATGTTCAATCAGGTATTAAGGTTTGCTTGCTGGCAAACGTATTGCATAATAGATCTGGTGCCTGAATTCTGTAACCTTTGAGACAGAACTCATGGGTTATAGCACATGGTTGTTTTTACTCAGTTGGTTGTCTAGTCCAATGTAACACCCTGGTTATAACTGCAGTGTTTTTGCAAATGTCGCTGATCTCTTCCATGTGGGTAAGCGGTAGCTTGCCGGTAACAATTCAAAATTCAGGCATGAATTATTCAAAAACATTGCTAAACAGTGAGATCACCAACTTCAGATCGTTCCTGTTTTTCAGATTACGTCGAGATCAAAATCACAATGATGCGTTCGACGAGGCATGACAAATTGGCGAAATGTAACCCAAACATTATGCGTGTCACTTGCATTGAGATATGCTACGACAGAACGTATACAAATTATTTTCAACCGGCCCCAATGATCAACACCTGTGCCTCCTAGTCCACACTATGGTGATTTACTTTCGGGCACAAGAAGACAATGTGCATGGCATCGGGGAATTGCCACTTTACAACTGCTCACCGTTGGCATTTGAACGGCACTGATCTCCAAAATATTGACTCGCTTGCCATTCTTAGAGTCGAACTGACTTCGAAGTCTAATTCGAACTTGTAACAGCTACTAACCGCCGCAGCATCTTCTCACTAGCCCTCTCTGGATCAATGTATATCCAGGAGATACGCTTAAATTATTCTTATAATAGGACTTTATCGACAGTTACTCTGATTTAATTGCACTTGAGTTGGAATGTCTCTAACATTGTAACTATTGAAATGCACTTTACAAACGAATACACTCCCATACAAAAGCGTGAGAAAACGAGATTGAATTTGAAATCACGTTGAAATCTCCTCGATACTTTTAGTCGTATCCTGTTGTCATAGCAGCGTAATTTGCTCGGATCCGGCTTTACTCGCTATGGGTAAGCAGGCGATGCGTTACAATTATTGCTCCTTGTTCAGGATGTTAACCCATGTTTTATTTAATCATGGGAGCTACCTATGCACTCGTTCTAGTGTGGATGTGTTGTGAAACTCCAATTTCCGGTTTTTGTTCTCCCTTCGACACAGCTGAGCCCAAATGAATGTTTGGCAATATAATCCGAGAGTTGCAATCACTTGTATAACATTGTTCATTATCCACTTCCACAACAAAGCTTTCAATCAAGGATTCTGTTTTTTTGTCATCCAATTAACGATTTTTACCGTAAATCATATTTCTTACTGATAAGATTACATGGGTGCTTTCAACTACTTTACACGATGTTTCGTTATAGCATAATATAATTATGATTATATCAACTCTGCCTATGTATGTGTAGACCTTTGGGCAGAGCGTGCACGGAACTTCTTCCATTTCTCAAGAGGCAATAAACGATGCTGAGAGTCAGAAAGTTCGCAGAGAAATAAACATGTGCCTCACTGCCAGATGGAAATGCTTGAATGACATCGATTTACTGCATTTTATATTAGAAACGCTGGCTGGCCCACATCCATGGATGTAATATATAAGATACGAATATTTTCCATGAATTCACTCCTCTCACACTCACTCTCTACACACCTTCTTCGTCACTATTCTCACTGAAACAACTATATAACTATAGTATGGACATAATATTATATTCCGGATTTGTGCTGGAGTTAAATTAAAGCCAATATGATGTGATTGGTTGTGTCTGTGTTATTACGAGCTTGCAGCTTACCACCAAACTCGTGGATAAATGATGTAGAATTGGAGTCACTACGTCAACTACTAAACTTTCAAAAGCCACAAAAGAACTGAGGGTCACTTCACTGGTTGCTTCAACAGGAGATCCCAATATGACAATCAGTAACAGACTGCCAGATGTGTGTCAAAGGTTATGATCTTTGTCCTAGTCTGGAGTCCAATCAGCTAAATTGGGGGCCCAATACGATGAGATGTCCTCTGATTAGACGTCTCCTACCTGACAAGGACAACGCTGATTACACAGCGTCTTCCCTGTTTTTGTTTTTTTGTTTTTTTTGTTTTTTTTGTTTTTTTTAGGAAATAGCAAGGATTTAGTCATAGACAGAAAGGCAGGATTTACTACGTGTATATTCAAGCTTAGAGGCTGTGAAGGAATCATACATACTAATAGCAATTCTGATATTTCAATCAGAGTAACTTGATGTTATGACAATATAATTCCCCTTATTCATTGGAAAGAATTATGCGATGTTATTATAGTCTGAAATGAGCAATGATGAAAGGCGATACATAATGACTCACAAGGAAGTGTAACGGATTGAGAAGTGACAGGCAGGGAATCGTACATTCGAAATCAAATAAAGACCATTTACATTTGATAGAACGACATCTGAGGCCACCTTGTCACGTGTGAGCTATTTCTTCATTAGAATTTATAAGACAATGAAATAGCTTGTGAAGGTCATCACACCCTATACTGAGGACTCTGAGGACAGCCACGGCCTACAACATTGTATCATTATTATCGATGTGCATATAATCATCACAGGGTGGATTAATCATTAATGAATGTTTAATTTTAATCGCAATAGTTTTGTTGTAAAAGAATGATTTAGGCCTCAGTACAAATGTCCCCTCGGCAAATTGTGTGGGACTTCAGGCGAGATATTTTTGTGTTGAGAAGTAAGTTTATTTGGTGCTATTTGTTATTTCCATTTAAGTTTAATTTGGTGTGTAAATTCCTTTGTTTTCTGATTAGTTTTCCTTTGCAGTTGGTTCCTTTTAAATGTGTAATAATATTTGATTCCACCCTGTACAATTGAATAAAACCTTTAAAGTATAAATTTATATCACTTGGGTATTCTGACATAAGTTTACATTGTAGACCGAGGGTACCCAAAAGCCGAACTCGAGAAATTATAATTGTTATTGAAAAGTAAAGAGGTAAAACGTTAAACTTTTTAAGCTGTTGCCTTGCAAATACTTCATATTAGTCTATCTTCAATGTTCAAGGGAATAAAACTATAAAGGGAAATTTACCCTTGCATGTAAAGGTTTGTTTGAGAGAAAGTGATCAATGTGCTTTCCTTTGACATGATTCGTCTTCAGGTATAATCGACTTAAAAAAAAAAGACAGTATACAAACACAATATACAGGTAACCTGCAGCTGTCGTAAACATAAGACTAAATTAAACTATTGATGTTAAGCATTTTCCAGCAGGAATGTTAGCAGCTCCGGATTCCTCAGGGCTCTCGGTGTTTTGTATTGTTGATTGTTTGCGTCCTTAGTCATGATGGATTTTAGTCGAGCAAACGTCCCTGCTTTTACCTGGAAAATTTGTGATTGCATGAGATTTCTTCTGTAACTGAGAATGCTCACCTGAATGACACTCATGGGTTTAATTGAACCACTAGATCTACAATAGCCGTATATTGGTGATGACTTTTGTAAGTGTTTATCAATCTACACAAAAACAAAAGAAAAAGAAATTAGTAACAATATAACATGCACGACGAACAAAATTAATTCCATACTTACGAGCTCCTTTTCTTTCTGCTGCAATACACAAGTGTTGTTCTGATCCAGGTATGTAACTTCTATGAAGAGAAAGTAGTTCATTCCATCTGCTCTGGATTGGAAGTCTGCCAAAAGATTGATCATCTGTAAAATGCGAATTGATTCATTGATCACCCTACTGTCGATTAGAATAATGTGTGTGCTTTCCGTAGCTGTGTAGTTAACCAAATGCTTATTTTTCCAGTCTTGTTCAGAATATTTTAGGGCTTCTGTGAACGCAGCTGATGATGTCTTTTCAGCTCTGACACTTAACAGGTGCCCCGATCTGCACGAGATTTATTTAGTTCATTTGAATCGGATATAATATGTTCAAATTTACCTATACATGAATTCGAACAAAGGGTTGCTATATGGAGATACCCAGTAACACGAATCACATCACTTAGACGATACCTGTAGAAGCCATTGGTGTTGCTTAAGACAATTTCGTATGACTTTCCAAGCTCCAGCTGTGAAATGTATTCAGAATAAATTTAATTATTGTGATAGATTGTTATGCCAAACCTGATCAACAAATAAAGTCGGTGGATTATCTTCAGCAATGTTCTCTTCGGCAATAAACTCTAAGAAGATGAAGAGGTTGAAGGCGTAGCTCTTTTGTTCGAACGTCGCTCCTTTCTGTGGGAAGGGTACAATTCCGATTGAGCCTTCTGTGGATCCATACACTAAGGTTTGAAGGCAAACATCTTTCAAAAATGATTTCGCCAACAAGCGAGCATGAGCTTCAAATTCTCCGGTCGTTGTCATGGTGACCAACTTCAATTCTGGCCACAGTCTCAACGCAAGGCGGTCGTTTCCCTGATTGAGTTCTCCCCATACTTCAGCTGCACGAATTGGATTAGGTTTCAAATGTCGATCAACAACTTTTCGCACTTCATCTCCCACATCGAGTCCTTTGGAGAGGCTCCCTGATGCCAGGTCTGCCACCAACCGCTCTCCATTCAACTCGATGGTTTTATAAAGTGTAAATACCGACGAGGAAAACATTCCGTCGATGTATTGCAAATCTTTCTCTGACAGAGCAAACAGTGCTGTGACGTAACTCTGAGAAGACTCATTCGGAATCTTGCCTGCTTTTTGTGGTGTTATTGCATATGGTGGTAGTGGAGAAACATGACTACTGAAAGTTCCCATTTTGACACCATTCGCAAGTAAAGTATCCTTTACAGTGAACCGAATGCTAGCTATGCGTTGGAGGGTGTTCACCTTATTGATGATGTGATTCAGGAAGAAGCCCAGGGTCTTCAGGAACTCTATGACAAAACCCTCATAGACCGGGATGCTCTTGGGTTTAGCTGTTGTCCCTGAAGAAATAGCTACAAACGCCAATTTCTTTGCACAAAGCACATTTTTCTCCCCGTTGCAAACACGTTGGATGTATTCTTCGTAATGACTGTATTGGGTGAGTGGGTGTTGCTGAACGAATTGTGTGCGATTTCGGATGGAGGCAAAGTTACAATGTAGCCCATACTCTGTGTTTTTGTTCGCTTCCAGCGCTTTCAAAAGGAATTCCTCCTGAGCTTTTCCAATGTCGTGGCATCTTCGGATGAATTTGGCATGCACCGCACGCGTGTAGAAAGGTAGAAGACGAAATTGCACGTACTGCGTCATCAACGATTTCATCGTGTGTGAGTCGGAAGGTCGCATAATGCAAATGTCGCAAAGACAAGCAGCAAATATCAACAGCGATGACGCCAAACACACTGCAGATAAGAAAAAAAGCTGAATAATTGCATGGGGTCTTTTAATTGTTATCGGATGAAGTGGTGTGTGATATTGAGTGCAAAGTTCGAAGTAGGTGCAAAACAAAAAAAAGCGCAACTCTTTGGTTATGCCGACAACATAATATCCGGGGTGTGGATTACATAGACACAAATTATCGTGTATAATAAGTTATACCACTTACGCACATATTCCGAAAATTTCCCAAAATACAAAAGCAATTAATCTGGCTTAATTGAAAAAAACAATTGGCAAGGAATCATAATAACATGAAATTCGATTATTTCGGTCAGATATTTCTAGTCCTCCGACCTACAAAGACAAATAACTCATGCAGAGAGGGTTTTTGGGTCCAATTTCTCAATGAGACTCTAAACCCTGCCCTGTGAGCTGTTGTTGGAGCCTCGAATGAGCTATCTGCTATTGCGGAGAGACGGTAATCTGTGAGGAATTACCGACTCAAGTTTATCCCATGAATGTTCAGTTGGTGACAAATTGAGGTTGTGCTAGCCATGACAACGCCATGAGTACATTTTCCTTCTTCGGGTAGTCTGCAGTGACCGTAGCAAGGTATGAAGGAACATTATTTTGCTGCAATAGTCGGATCTTGGAAATTCGTAACCCGGATTTGGGGTTCTTTATCGGGATCTGAGCCCTATCTCCCCTACCTGAGCCGAGTGAGCCGATATCAAAATTTCTTCGCAGGTATTGGCGCGTCGCATTCCTCACGTGTCACACATTCCGTAAACATGACTCTCTTAAACCAGTCCTAGTCCAAAACTCGCCGGATTAACCGAGGCACAAGACATCCAAAATGATTATATGTTATACACGCCATGATGCAACATACGTTTGAGCAGAGTCTTATATCTGCAATTTCAATTTCTTAGAAAATTAATGCGATTTTACAATTGCAAACAAGTTCATGAATGTAATAAACTTTGGGTGGACATGCCGGTACTAAGTAAAAGAACATGTATCTAATTAAGGGATAAGTCACTGAAAAGAGATGGTTATCGTCAGATAAACAAGGGATTCTGGAGCTAAACAACCGACGAGACAAAGTCCAGTTTGGTTATCTGGCTTCAGAATCACGAGAACTTGTATATCTGACAATAATCATCGACTATCGAGTAACTTAACCGGATCATATCACGAAATAAACCTTCAAAATTTATCGAGTCGAGTGATGCCTCAGCTTGAGTGCGCCATTTTGAAAGTTATTTTCACGCAGTTGGTCTGTTAGATACTTAGGAGAATCCTACAACAAATCTTTTTCAGAACCCGACAAAAACATTTATTAGATTTCTATAGTATCAATGAATAGTAAAATAAGATTATATAATTCTAGAACAATGTCAATTTGCACAAAAATCGATTGAAATTTGCCAATATAACAAACAAACGCTAGAATAAATTACCTTTGACCTGTCGAATCAACATAGACAGATGCAATCATGGACGGTTTAACATGGATAACTGCAGACAAAAACTATAGAAATAATTAAGCGCACATGTATTTGATCTGATCATGTTTTTAGGCCATGCAGTTTAGGCACATCGAAGCGTTGTATGAACTTTTTGCGCTTCAAAAGAAATTCCAAAAAAATAATTATCAGAAATCAGTCACTTCTGATCGACAAGTTGTGACATAAGCAATAAATGATTGAAACATCACATCACACTTTGCGGGCAATGGTTCCAGGTTTCTTTCCTCGATGCGGCTCTCTTTGAAGTGTTGCAAACCGTACCATAGTTTTTTGGCAATGTCTCAATGCTTTCGTTCACATAATTTATAGGGCTATATCTCTCTCGCGTCCATTTCATGAGTTATAAGGTCTCTGTTGTCTAATGCGTATGTTTTTAGCCCAGGGGGAGGATCCAATATCAATATCAATTCCAATAAAGTGGAGCAGAAAAACTTTAAAATGAAAGTCGTGAACATAACCGTTAACCATATGTAGATGTCGAGTAGCACAGACCAAAGATCTGGACATCAATTTGAGTCTAGAATTCATGAAGGGAGGAACAAATTGTACGCATTGTTAATCATTGACGAATCATAAGAATTCACAACCAATTCCAAATACGAATTCACAGCCCATTACAAATATCGGTGTAACTAGATGCATGCTCAATAGTCGAATGCAAGTCTAGATTGCCCTTTAACTGACCAATGAGAGGTGGATTAATATCTTGACTAGAACCCTAACAGAAGCACATTTTGGTCAAAATTGTTCAAAATTAGATCATATGCTACATATTAATTAATAACACAAAACTAATGAGAATCTGATAATTT
>KB294622.1:352819-366763 GCA_000328365.1 Capitella teleta | reverse complement strand
TGTCTCAAACGGGCCATTTCTTCTGGGACATAACCAACACTGTTGTACAGGGTGTTGTACTTCTCGCGAAAACAAAGAGCAATATCATCTTCAGACAGGCAATCATCAACAATAGTTGGAGTGGCACTATTGTTGCCACGCATTTTCTGCACTTCAGTCCAAAAATCATCACGCCCCTGATTAACAAAATATTCACCCATGCGAGTGAAACGAGCAAGCTGGTCATTTTGTTTGAAGTATCTAATTGCACGATGATATTTTGCACGCGTAGAGCGTCGGATATTGGCCACAGCACCAGTGGTGGGAGAGTCACATGAATTCCAGATAGCGTGCCAGAAGAGTGCGCTATCTTTCAGGGGTCTTACATGCGTCGACCAGAAAGGGACTGAACATACTGATATTGATAGTGCATTTCATGAATGGGATGATTTCCTACAAAAATTCATCATTGGTTACACTAATCATGTGATTGATGTTGAATATTCGAGGGGCGTTATGAAAGTCCCTCAGCCGTCAGCTTCAAACAAACTTCTCAGCTGGGTTTGTTTTGTCCTCTTCCCGTTAGGTTTCTTAAAAAGAATTGAGTATACATTGACAGCAACCTTAGTGAAGTCAATTCCAGTTCCAATGATAGGAAGTCCGTCTGCATCCATCCTGAACAACGGAGATTAAGCTTGATATTGTAGTACAGAACAGTAAGCAGAAAAATCGGCTGCTCCACCCCTACTTAGTGCTCCGCAGTAAAAATATTTCCATGTCTAAAAAAAATTAAATTCGACATTAAAATGTTCAAAAGGGCAGTAAATTATTTTAGACAAAAGTTTTACGCCAGAAATTTTTAATGATATATTTGATTGTGTACAAAAAAAGGAAACCAATGAGAAAAAAAATATTGCATGTGCGGAGGCAATTTATCCGGCTGAAGGCTTCCGGTTGAAACTGAGGTTCGGCGAGCGCCGTGTTTTAGCTAAATCGCATGCGTTTTCCCTGATTATTTAATGATCATAGCATATTATACAATCAACTGAGATGGATTCTGCTCCTTCTTTGGAAACAGTGTTCCAGGCACTGGAAGCGTTGTACCGAAACCCAGACGTTGTAGGCAAAGAGAAGGCTTCGGTTTGGTTGGGAGAGCTGCAGAAATCGGTGAGTACGTTATGATTATTCGAAATCACGGCCCCTACAATAAATTTTAATTTACGCCCTGCCCTGATGACCCATAAGTTGATGATTAGCAAACGAATACCCTGGTATAGCGCGGGCTTTTTATTTCAATTAGGAATAACCAACTTCTTTTTGAGCTTGTAAAAAATATAATAATTAAGGCTGAGCGAATATTCTTGTTCGTTATTCGGCGAATAGTGGGGTGCCGCCGAAGCTTCGTTATTCGTGTTTTAACCCGAATAGTTGACCCGAATAGTGGAAAAACCATTCTCAGCATTTATTTCATTTCATGTCTTCAAAACCTGTGAAAACAATCTCAATAGTCCACAGAGATAACTCTCGACGGTGTGTTAACATTTGACAGACAGAGACAAAGAACGTGTCAATTACCATGAAATAAAATCTCACCCTCCTCCATCCCTCTAAAGGCACAGCAAACAATGCGGCGGCTCAATTAAGGGATTATAGGCGACCCCGCAGCATTGAGATTGCATGCATCCCATCCCCTCCCCCTTCTCCACTTAAGCTGCTAGCTAGCTAGCAGAGTCACTGAGTGCACAATATTTGCTTCAGCAAATAAAATAATTATATCTATCTACATGTGGTGATACAATGATCTCATTGAGTGCCCTGCCCTGTCTTCTCCAATAATGCATTCCCTCTTCCCCCTACTTGTATCCACATAAAGCGTCAGCTCCAACATCATTCAACCAAAACAATGCTCCGCTCGCTTTGACCAGTGATCAAATGATAATGCATTGCACGACTTCACTCTGAATGGTGACTAATTTGTTGGGATACATCAGTAGCCTTTATAGAAAGTTGCAGCTGAAACTTGTGTCAAGATGTTTGGCAGATTAAATACTAGTACATGCACACTTGTGGAGTTTACTACAAGTCAATAATATGGGGAAGATTTTCAGCAATAATCTCGTTGCCATGGTATGAATTACTTCTTGTACTATGATTTGAGCCATTTGATGAAATTGATCAGCAGGCGAGAGTGAAGAAACTTCAAGAGAGGTCAGAAGTTCACATTGGTTACTGCTGATATACATAGCTAGGAAGTTGATTTCAACATGGAATGTGATTGAATTGAAACCACGAGGCCGCGGTGAAGGATCATATTCAGGTTATCAATACTCCCGATCTAACACTGTTTATACTAGCGATTATTTGTTTTGTACCGTTGATTATGTAATGACTGTAATCTCTCTGATCCATTTCTGACCATTAGGTCTACTAGTGCATGAAATTAGTATGATGAAATATCACAAAGAGTTGATCATTGGTTTTAATGGCCAAAAGTCCAAAACGTGGCAGCTTTGGCTATCATGGGGGAATGAGGTACGTCTATGTAAATACTAGTATTTCACCAGTGACAGTGTATGAACTGGTACATGTGCTTATGAAGTTAATATAGAGCACTAACATAACTTGCACTGTTCTATAACACAAGATTCTATTAAGAAAAAGTTGTGTAGGGAAAAAAAAAAGATTTTTTTTTCCCTTCTTCACAATCACAACTATTCGTATTCGGGTTCGGGTTCGGCAAATAGTAACCACCCGAATATTTGTTATTCATTATTCGCCCAGTCTTAATAATAATTCCATAAATGTGAGACTCCAGGGCAAAACCCCGGATTCCTTCAGTGGAAATGTGTCCCCACCCTTCCCCCTATCCCTTGCAAGCCTAAATCGTATTTAAGTAAGTATTAGTTTTACTTTTACACCATCATGGTCATGAATGCTTGACCATAGAAATATTATTCAATGTACCTCCCACACAGACTAGGATTATAAGTTTATAACCCACAATAGTCCCTAATGAAATTTCAACCCAAGATGTACTTGACCTGTTTAATGAACTTGCCTTTCTGAATTATGTGAACAGTTGGCCATAATTATTACCAGGGCTAGAAATAAGACTCAACTACTTGCCAGCGAGTAAAAATTCTCACTGACGAGTAAAAATATCAAGAACGGTCGACAGATGCAAAAATGCGAGTAAACATTTAGCTCTCCAAATAAAATGCAGAGGGCAGATTCTCTGGTCAACCCCAAGCAATAGATTTTTACTCAATCCTCAGTTGAAAAACTGAAACCTGTCAGCCCATGCAGGCACTTGATATCATGCGTGCAAGTTTGAATTAGCTGACTCCATATTGACGCCAGATCAGACGAGTCAATTGTGGATTTGTGGTGTCACGGTTGTTTTTACTGCATTCACATCTTTTCAAATTAGGTCGCGTCTTATGTGTAGTTTGTTATACTGGTAGTTAGTGAATAGTCTGAATACTATAGTACATGTACTAGCAGCGGTTGATGATTTCATCAATCGTTGCTTCCATCATCCCATCACTGACATGACATTTGGAATCGGAAGTTGATTCCAACTCATGCTCCAAGATGTAAGTTTAGTTAATGCTTGAGTTAATCATTTTAAAATAATTCTTTTGAAGATTCCCGCTGAGGGTTGATCAAAGGATTGGCGGCGTTGAAAAGTCTGTGTGTTTTCCTTTGTAATTTTTATTTGTTGGCTATCTTGGCTCACATAATTCAGAGGGGACACGTGGCCATTACAACATACCAGCATAATCCAGGATAGGGAAACACACTTTTCTAGTGGCAAAGTGATAGTACTGAATGCTTTTGACGCATTTCTAATTAGATAAAGGTGCGCTATTTGGCAGTGCATTGTCACGATCGACTTGAATTGTAATTGTTTGAGAAGGTGACATAGTATGTATCAAGGACGTACATCTATAAAATAATTGTGTTTTATGCTATATTTTTTGTCAGAATTTCTGGCGAGTGAAATATATTTTGGCGAGTAAAAATTTTCTGTTTACTCGACACATCATCATCATGAGTAAACTTTTTCTCTGATTTCAAGCTCTTGACTTTTTCCAGGTGTATGCATGGCAAATTGCTGATCAGCTCCTTCAGCTCAATCAAGATGTGGAATCATGCTACTTTGCGGCTCAAACCATGCGCACAAAGGTAGCAAACATCTTTAAAAATATTCAATGTACTCTTAAAAACCCTTTCCTCACGTAGATCCAGTATGCGTTCCATGAGCTACCTGTTACGTCGCACGAGGTAATTGTTTTCATACTTGAATCGTTTCCATGTTAACTTTCTTCTTGTAGTCGTTGCGGGATTCATTGATGAATCATTGCATGAAAATCAGCCAAGAAACTCCTCCTGTTATTGTCACCCAAGTAAGACAGTGGAGCCGCTATTTTTACTCTTTTTCTCTTATTTACTTTCTCTCTTTAGCTCTGTCTTGCGCTGGCTGATCTCGCCCTTCAGATGGCGTCTTGGAAGAACGCCGCTACAGATCTGCTGCAGAAGTCAGACCTGAATTGTTTTTTGAATGTGCAATAATTTATTTCAATACTCTTGATAGGTTTGGTGCCAATGTACAGCATTGGCATTTCCTCTTGGAACTGCTAACTGTAATGCCTGAGGAGGTATGTATGCTATTACTGCTACTATTATGTACTTCATGACCTCTTCGATTCGTTAGATCAACAGTCGGTCGCTTCGACTGGGAACGAATCGCAGGAATGAGATCACCGAGGGACTAGTGGCTTCATCCGCTCTGGTTGTGCAGTTGCTGGTTTGTAACCTGTGGAAACCCCAGCATTTTGATGTCAATTTTGTTCTCCTCAAAAGACGGCTGTTTTTGATTCCGTCGGAGATGAGTACCGTGCCCTTGCTAAAGTCTTTCGTTGTCTTGGTAGTTGGTTCAGCGTGTGCGCTATGCCCCAGGACAACATCGTCCACTCAAAACTTCTCCCTGCTCCTTTCCAAGCATTGGTTAGATCTTAATTACCAATTTGTTCCTCTCAATGATACATTTTCTCTTTCAGGCCAAGCCAGATTGTCCATCTCATTTGCATGAGGCGGCTGCTGATTGTGTGTGCTCAGCCCTTTATGCCTCTGAGGTTTTCAATCTCACGATTTCTGTTTTAACATCTGATTTTTTTTCCCGTAGGACTTGAAGAAAAATGTATTGCTTGCTCATGCTCTGATGGAGGGGGTGATGACTCTGCCTGATGCGTATCATGCTTCCGTTGCTACTGAAGACATTGATAAGTGAGATGGACCCTACTCCTATCATTCAATGCTGATTAACTACTGTTTTTCAGATCTGTGAATTTTTGCCGAATTTTCACTGAAATGGCTGAATCGTTCTTGGAAATGATGGTTTCCACCCCTGGTCAAGTGAGTGTCGTGTATTACATCCTTATAGTTTGTATTCTTTTCACTTCAAGGGTTTTGGTGACCTTCGAACTCTAGATCTTCTGCTCACTTGTGTTGGGCATCACCAGTATGAGGTGACCATGACTGAACTTTGAAGATTTTCCATAACACACGCGTTTCTCAGGTCGCCGATATTACTTTCAATTTATGGTACAGCCTTTCGGAATGCCTCTACAAAGAGAACAGTCCTCATCTGAACGAATACTTCAAGCCGTACATTCAGCGCTTGATCATTGCGCTGTGTCACCATTGTCAATTCGACCCGGATCACGTGAGATTGATTTTATATCCATGTGGCTGAATTTCAAACTGGATGACATTCACAGGAGGGTATTCCTGATGACAGCGACGAATTTGTGGATTTCCGAGGTCGTGTGGTTGAACTCGTCAAAGACGTGGTTTTCATTGCTGGCTCCAGCTCTGTGTTCACTCAGGTGTGTTAACGAGGATCTGAATTCTTATTGTATTCATTTTTGTGTTTCCATTACTTTTAAGATGTTTGAGAATTTGAAGTCGCAGAGCAGTGAAACATCATGGGATCTTTCTGAAGCCACTCTTTTCATCATGTACGCCGTCGCCAAGAACATTGTCCCGTGAGCACTGTTGATCAGTTTTGAATGTCATGTAGGAATATCATGTCATCAGAGAGGAAAACACGATTGTGCCCCTAGTACTTCAGGCAGTACTCGGAATGCCGGACACAGCACACTTAGCAGTGAGGTTTACAAGCATTGGACTGGTTGGAGAGTTAAACGAGTGGATTGAACACCATCCACAGCTCATAGGTCAGTGACAGTAGCCTAGAAATGGAGAGAATATGCATAACGCACATTTTTAATCTTAAAAAGTAACGTTATGGAATGGATGGGTGCGTTATGAATATTTCTCCATGCTCTAAAATGCGTTATGATTCACCGTGCGTTATGATAACCTTGTCTTGTGAATGATTGATTTCTCGGCTGTCAGCTGGCGATGCCTAGATTGAATCATGCTGCTAATGAAATGATGTTTTTTTGGTACTTGGCATTCAGTGGATATTGGCTGTGCTACATGGCTTATTCATTACTCATCCTTCTTCAATATGAATGGCGTTGAATCCCTTCGCTCTACGCTGAAGGGCTTCGGTGCTAACTTAATTGCTTTAGGGCTCATGTCAAATGTGAAGGAGGAGTCACTTTTGCTCTTAGTCAAATTCATTGCAGCGCAGATGCAATACCGTGTATTGTATCTGCGCTGCAATGAATTAGGTTTTCTTTATTACAGCTTCTGTGCTATGCTAGCTACAGCACTTAGATGTGCAAAAGATGTAGTTGATGTATGCACTCTTACGTAGCACGAGGCTCTGTTATCTACGACAGGATGATCAGTTTTGAATCCGACATTGAATTCTTCAGCATGTGTCGCCTATGCAAGACAAAATACAATGTACGCTTGTGCTTCGGTGTGCGTTGGAAGGACGTCGACGCACGAGTCAGGACTACGCAACGCAAATCGCCGAACCCCTCGATCAAATGACGTCTCGTTGTGGGAGCTAATGAGACCGATCTGTGGCTTGGACGGAGCAGCATCGCTTCCGTTGGAGCTGATGTTCTGTTTTTTCTTTTCTTCTTTTTTTTACAAGTCGTTAAAGAGCGCATTTCTATCAATAACAACTCCCACAGAAAAATATATCATTAGGAATAATATATTAATGTAATATAATAATATTAATATAATCGTAATGTATGGCATAATTATATCCTGATATTCTTTTTTGCTATCAGAGGGCGGCCCGTATGCACCGTACCATTGCTGGCATCTCTCTCCTTTTATCCTGTTGAGCCTTTGATGTAGATGTGAACTTTTCATGTGATATTCGCCGGCTTAGAATTTTCTTCGCTCGCATGTGATCGCAAGTGCCACCTTTCGCCCTCATTCCACACCGCATCGCACACACGTGTCTAATCAGTCATGTAGCGTAATTTGCGCGGTGCTGGCGCCAATATTGATGAGGCGAAGGTTCGGGCTGTACCCCGACCTATACTAATATGGGTTTTGTATGCGATGGTTAAGCTAATACAACGTATAATATCACCGAGGAATTCGTGTTAATTTCTCGCTGGGTTGTAACCTGGCTATGGGGTGAATTGAATGCAATTGGTGCGCATGCTGAACCGTCAGCACTCGATGAGCCAGCATTATGTTATGTATGGTCACATTTCCTTCTGCTTGACTGACAGGTGTCAGGCGTTGGCCGTCTCATTGCTTGCATCGCAGCCGAATGTGTTGGCATGCGGATGTAATGCAAGGGTTCTTATCGAATCCTGTCGAAAAAGTTTTATCTGGCTCCGCGGCGCAATGCATTGTTCATTCTGCACACTCTGCTCCGTGTCAGTCTGGTCAATTGAGCAGAAATATGATAAGGAAGCCAGGCAGCATGGCATGCACGTCTCCGCCGGCTGACACGCCGGCCAATATGCATGCCATGCTGATGAATGTCCGACCGACAGACGGATGGGCTCTCTGCAGTTATGCGCTGGGATGTCCATTCTTTATGGCGGCACATCAGATGGATCTGGTCTCGCGGGATCTACGTACGGTTCTCCACTCCACTCTCCGATTTGTGGTCACTTGTGGTGATCGTACGCATGCTTTCGGTTGGTAATGGCCTTTCATGTAACTGGACGGATTGCTGGTTGCATAGGAATTAACTGATCGAATCAGTTTCAGCTGCATGCTGGCTTCGATTTTGTATCGTTACGCGATACTTTCCGATTGAGGGTCGTCACGTTCAATGGAATGGGGTCATTCTTTGCTCACTTATCGTGAGTGGTGTGAGGGGGAGGGGGGGAGGTGAACTGTCAGCTGACGGAGAGGAAGAGGGTGACGTGCGAACGGAAATGAGAGATTGCGACTTTAGGCCGAGAGAACAACTGAGGGGTTCGGATCAAGAAGAGTGAAGGATTAATTTACTAAAAAAAGGAAGAAATGAATACAAATTGAGACAGCGCTTTGAGAGTTGACAGCCAGCCTTCCCGACACACACACACAGACTTGTTAAGGGGCAGAATTGCACTGAGCAAATGGCTGCCAAAATTGCGGACTGACTGCGACAGAAATGAACCTCATTCTGGGCGACGCCCGTGCTTCGAATAGCCATCGCTACCTACGAGGTCTGCTCATTGCGAAGCCTTCTTTTGACGGACGCCTTTGACTGCAGTAGTTCGTGTTCGTTCGTCGCCCGCAGCCCTTCTGTCCGCTTCAACGCTTTATATTTTATGTGTGAGACACCAGGCTGGATCCTGTGCGCTTCCTCGACGAGGACAAAGGCTATGGATCTCTTGACGGCTTCCCAATAGCCGTTAAGCCATCGCCGTCGCCGGCCGATGCCTGCGGCAAGATGGATGCGCCTTTGAGACTGGGCGATAATTCTGCCTTTTCAATAGCAGGCGCTCTTGATGACTCCCTGGTCACCTTCAATCCGTTTCTCTCACCTTGAGGAAAGCCGAGTCATCGCTCACTTCTGCCAGGTCTCTTGTTCCGGGGCTACCCTACATATTGGTCGTGATTTGAAGGCCAATCTGAGGAGGCTATAAACGGCATTGATGAGTGGGCGCAATGCATGCCGTCGATAATCGTTGCCTCGTCAATCATATTTTGACGTCGCCTTGTGGCGTGCATACCGTCGCCATGGTGATTGACTTTCGTTCGTGCGTGCCCCCCCCCCCCTGACCTCCGGATACGCACGTACGTTGGGGAATCTTTTCGTAGATATGCGTTTTGCGGGTTTCGATGGAAATTGGAAATAAATGCACGCAACTCACGAATCCAAAATACAACTTTTTGCCTTCGCTGTCTGGCTGGCTGGAATTGGATTCACGTTGTTTAATATACCGAGTTCTTCCATTATTAAGCGCTCTGTGCGCATTCATGACGCTCTCTTCGAAGTGTTGTTCCGAGAAAATTCACAGCAGTCGGGTGTTTTGAAGGTCTAGGGTCCATGGATCATGTTAAGCCATCGATCCATCTCCGAGAGAATTTTCCACGATAAATAGAAGTTTGAATCACAATGGTCGGGTCGTCGATCATCGTGCTCTGGACGGAGGCTGCGGCCCTTGGCTCTCCCGTGCCCATTATCTCGTCGCCTTGCTGCATGGACATCGCGTTCAGGACCTCATCCATGGGGTTATTATGGGCTCCTGGCAGAGATGGATGCGCTCATCGTTCGACGACAACTTTCGCCCTATCGCCCTGTCCATTCATCGCTGTCAAAAGTTTACAAGTTTTCGCTTGCAGCATGGCGTGCATGGGCCTTTCACAGGTGCCTGCTGAGGAGGAGGGGTACTCCCAGTAGAGCCATGCATTGTGCCGCAGATTGGCACTCAGCTTTTGTTTAGCGATGATCCGTCGTCAGGCCGTCGTCGTTGCTCGCCATTAACCTCCTCAGCACTTCAGCCTGCTTGACATTTACACGCTGCATTGCATGGAATGCTGCTGCAAACTTGCTGTCCATATTGTTAGTGGTCGTAAAGAAGAGAAGCGTCGATTTCGAAGAGTGTTTGCTGGACAAGCAATATGATGGGCAGCAAATGTTATATTGATAAAGAGGCCTCCTTGATCCGGCTTTTCATGCTGCCCTCGTTTCTCCAGTGCACGTTTTCAATCTCAAACCGGACGATGACGAATGCTTTCTATTTTCTCTAGTCCTCCCCCATCTGCGGTGGCGAGCCAATTTCCAAGCGTACGTCATCGTCTGGGCATCGATGTCCTCGTGATTGATTCCCGCCAATATGTGCGATGACCTGCATGCGCTTCTTTCGCTCGCTCTCGTCGTCTCTTCGTCTCTTCGTTAGAATTCAGAACAAGGTTTTCGAAATCGTTTCGTGCTTCGAGGCCGCCTGACGTTCGATTCATCGTCGGCGTTGTTCCATTTATTCTTTCCACGGAAACTATTTTGCTCGAATTGAAAGGCCTGTCCAGCGCTAAGACGATTAGGCTGAGGTGTTAATTCGATCGATGTCATCATCAGTCAGACGCTGTTGCGCTCATATGCGCCGGTCGAAGCTGTTTCCCCGATTCTCATTTCATTTATTATACATGCGTGGAAGCGAGTGCTCAGCGGAGCGTTGCATTTGGCGGTGAAGAGGTGCCAGGTCGAGGTATGTTGATTGGCCAAACGAAAGCCTCGTTCTCGGGTCAAACCAGACGCTTATTCTGCCCATGGCCTATTTTTTTTTTTTGTTTTTTTTTTTGGGGGGGGGCCGGCAGGTCCGCAGAGAGCAAGCGCTCTGTCTCCGTTACTGGCCTATCACTAAATGCAGTTAGCTGATGAATCGTGAATGAATCTCTTTGTGTTCGAGCGTTATTTAGGTTTCTTCTCTCTTGCTTCCTGATTCCCCGCCGCCCCTTTTCGACACTTTGGGCGTAATGTTTTTGATCGACCAACTGCTGCTAATGCCCTTTGCTTTCCTGTTGACTCGTTTGTCCCTTTCGTGACGTCACATCGCCCTCGACTTCCGCTTGGAGCTTTCTGTTCTCCCGCGAAAGCGTTCCTTCGAAACGGGGTCGTCTGGACGGCCCCCACTTACGCCTTTATCCTTGTCGTTCGTCTGCGCCGAACTTCGGTTCCGATGCACGAGTAGGAAAGATCCGGGCGCTTCTAATTCATGAATCTTTCCAAGACGCTGATTTACTAGCTGCGTCTGCTTCGGACGCTGAACACGGCTTTCGCATCCAGCTCCACATCTGCGCAATCACCAGACTGCACTCCGCCCGACGCTTCGTATTGCTGTCGGCAATCCCTCATTTCGAAAGCCTTGAAACCCTCGTTTACACAACTTGTAAGAGCAACTAATGCACGCTTCCATCATTGTCTGCTCGATGGTCGCAACTCGGTCATGCGACATTTATTTGTGGCGAATAATCTCATTTCTAAGCAGACAATTGTGTATGCTGTTGGCCGACTGAGCAATGACTTACCCCGATTAATTGCCATCTCATTACATTAGAGAAATCTGATTTCCCAGCTCCGAGAAAAGAGGGTGTTCTCTGAGCCACTATTGTATTGCAGTTGCATGACGATAGCCTTTGTGTTGCGGACAATCAATCTCACTAATATAGAAGAGAACAATGTACAATTTGCTGATAGAATGGCTTTTGGGATTGCGCTACCGACTAATTAGTTTGTGACAGATTTTTCTGATATGAAAGCACAACTCAATGTTGATCCTCTAACGAGCACTGATGTTTTGATGCTTGCGCATAGATCATTATTCTTCGGCCTCGGCGTTCATGATGGACACATTTGGACGTGGGTCAGCCTTAATTGACAAGCTGATTCGCTCTTTACGTGTGCTGATATGCCTGGGCTGTCTGCTGCGGGCGGATCCCGTGTGGGTTGGCCGTTGGCCCTCACAGAGAGTGCTTAATCATGGCTGTAAGTGCCTCGCTTTATCATTATTAATGGCGTTGCTTCAGTGCTGAGGATGGCCCCGGCTCTTCCTTCGGTCATCTATATACATCATTGATACGACTGCCCGCCGGCTAAGTATTCAGCCGTATTTAGCCGCTCATGCATTGCGTAACATCTTCAATCACAAATTGTTGGCAATTTTTAATTCGCGTATTCAGTGCTACGTATGTGGAGTATTCTACGCGTGTACTTAATACCATTGTTGTTCTGCGGCTGATGAATGGCTTGCCATTTCTGAGGAAGAGTCGAGTGGCTGTGGGCTGCATGCCGAAGCGCTGTTTGATTGGCCCTGCTCACCGGCAGTGTTCGCCGATGTCCCGAGCAGTTCGTCGGCCAGGCGCATGATTCGACATCGTTCACAATCAGGGCACGAAAATCGGCTTTGTTCCGGGATTGTGTCTACTGGGAGAGATTGTTCGTTATGCAACATGATTGTATTCGTGTGTCTCTCTCTCACAAAGCCAATCACACCAACATCGAATTCATGATCAGGCCTCGTGAAAAAATAAAAAAACCTCCGATCCTTGTGCAAATATTTGATCCTCGCGTATCCCGGCAATCAGCGCGTCACCAGGAAGGATGCGCTTGCTTCGAGGGGGGACCAATTTTTTTTTTTTCACATTTTTTGTTTCACGTTTTCTTCCCGGGTATGGCTCCGGAACAACGTGAGGCCAATCAGATTGCCTGCTCACCACTGTGGCGTTGCTGCTCGCGGGCTTTCCCATCCAGCGCCTCCCGGTAATGCACTCTGCAAAAGCCGCCTCCTGTATGCCCAGGATGGAAATGCAATCGTTTACGCGTAACTTAGTGCGGTGATTGCGGTCGGCCGGGGTGAGGCCGTACACCGGGGGCTGCGCATACTTTTACGATGTTGCGCAATCAGGAATCAGGCCGTAAATGAACGTTGGTCGCGTGCTGTCATGGCGATGGTGCCAGGAAGCGAGGTAGGCAGCGTGATGGCTGTGTTATTGCCGTCGCATCGCATGTCGTTGGCCGCACGCGCCCTGTGAAAGTGAGGCAGATCGTCGCTCATCGATATTCAATTTCCGTTCGCAATCACCGCCAGCTCCGGGGTTTACTGTCGCCGTGCATGTGCTCCTCGCATAAGTCGCCGGTCCCCTTCCCCCGACCTGTCCAACGTCAGCGTTTAATTGCCCGTCTGCCTAGGCCATCGCTGGCCGTGACCTAGGTCGGTTCTCAGAGGCCATCATTCGGCCGATGTATGTGCCATCTCCCCTCCGTCGGCCAACGGATCTGCTGCCCCGTGTTCTTGACGTATGTGTGGCCGTGCACGTGTCTGCAGAATCTGAGTGTTTGAACAGTGCGCCAACTCAACATTATGGCCCAAAATAAATACATTTCGTCCTGGATTCGGTCTATGGATTTGCAGAAAGACCTCCCCACCGCATAACGAACGCTTTCGATATTGTTGATGCATGCATACGATAATATACGGCACTTTATAATGATCGCAAATTGTCCAAATAGGGGCGATTGGTATTCAAATGCATTTGGCCATGGACCTATCGGCGAATGATCATTGAAATTAATGGAATCTGCATTATTCTGCATGTCGACTGTTTGACCCCGATTTACCATAACATGGGGGCGCCGGTGTGTTCGGTCGGTTTTGTAGCCGATCTGTGATTTTGACGTCTGACCGTGACTGCCATCCACGACTGCGAGCGTCGCGCAAATGGCCCAATCGGCGCAGGTGGCATGGTTGTGGATTATAATTCGTTTTAATTTCCCGACGAGTGGTGACTGCAGTGCCGCCAAACTGCGCAATAAGACCCGCGCTCTGTGCTGCTGAGCAACTCAGGAAAAGCTGACATCGAGAAACATTTCTATTTACTTTATTTTCATCATCAAATTTCTTAATGTTTTTCTTTTAATTTTTGTGTGCGCTTGAATGACAAGTGCCGCCAAATACGGGTTTTTAAATTAAACCAATCCAATCCAATTTGTATTTATATTTTATATTATTATTACTTATAATACTTATATTCTCATTGTATGAAAAAGAAGTGAGATCTATTTATTCTATATCAGCACCG